>OZ012735.1:137859322-137944808 GCA_963859935.3 Lathyrus sativus
CTAAAACCGTAAACCCAACCAATACCCCAAACTCACCAAAAACAACAATTCATCAACATCGACATATATCAATTCCTCATTGGTTTATCAAATACCAATTCTCAACATCAATCAACAATTATAGGCATAACAACATAAAACTTCATACACCGATACATTTCTACGGGGTTAAGGAATCCCCACTACCCTATACATGTAAACACCATCCCAATTAAGTTTCTCCCCCTTACCTTGTTAATCGATCTGATCGGTGAAGAAATCCTCCAAGGTTGGCCAATTCTGACTTTCCCTCTTCTCCTTCGTTCTTCGCTCTCTTTCCCGTTCTTCTAACTTCTATCGTTCTTTCTCCCAACTCTTCCAATTCTCTCCTTAATTCCCTTCTTACCCCTTCAACTTATATCTTATTCTTAATATTCTAATCCCCACTAATAATAATAATAATATAATATTACTAAATATTAATATTACTAATCATAATAATACTAATAATAATAATAATAACAATAATATTATTAACTCACCAAAAGTCATAATAATATTAATAATAATAACAAATATAATAATAATAATAATAATAATAATAATAATAATAATAATAATAATAATAATAATATCACCACCAATATTACTATTATTTATTATATTATTATATCCACACCAAAACACCACCAATAATCCTCCCATATCAGGGACACCCACCAATCATCATCCAACACACCCCCATCAAAAGGCACACCAACACATAATAATTAAAATTATAATAAAATGACTAAATAATTAAAATGGGTGTTACAACTCTCCCCCACTTTAATTATTTTCGTCCTCGAAAATTACCTTATGGAAATAGTTCCGGATACGCTTCTTTCATCCTACTTTCCAACTCCCAGGTCACACTGCCTCCTGCAGCACCTCCCTAAGCTACCTTCACCAAAGGTATCTCCTTCCCTCGGAGCTGTTTCATCTTGCGGTCCTCGATCCTCAACGGCATCATTTCAACAGTAAGATTCTCCCGAACCTGAACATCATCTCTTTGAATCACATGAGATGGATCAGAAACATACTTTCGCAATTGCGACACATGAAACACATCATGTAAGTTTGACAACTCAGGCGGCAACGCCACCCTATAAGCCACATCGCCAATTCTCTGCAAAATCTCATAAGGTCCAATAAACTTAGAATCCAGCTTCTTGGACTTCAAAGCACGACCCACACCAGTCATCGAATTAACTCTTAGGAATACGTGATCACCTACACAGAATTCCAACTCTTTCCTCCGATTATCATGATAACTCTTCTGCCTACTCTGAGACACTTTCATTTTCTCACGAATCATCTGAATTGTCTCAGTAGTCTGCTGTACAATTTCTGGTCCAAGCACCACATTCTCACCAGTCTCATACCAACACAGGGGAGTCCTACACCTCCTCCCATACAAAGCTTCAAACGGTGCCATTCCAATACTCGAATGGTAACTGTTATTGTACGTGAACTCAATCAATGGTAAATGAGTATCCCACGCACCACCCTTTTCCAACACACAAGCTCTCAACAAATCCTCAAGCAACTGAATAGTCCTCTCTGACTGACCATCAGTTTGCGGATGATAAGCTGAACTCAACTTCAACTTAGTTCCCAAAGCTTCCTGCAAGCTTTTCCAAAATTCCGAAGTAGACCTCGGGTCTCTATTCGACACAATACTGGACGGAACACCATGTAACTTTACAATTACCCGAATATAAATCTCTGCCAGCTTCGTCAATGGAAAACTAATATTAATCGGCACAAAGTGTGCAGACTTCGTCAATCGATCCACAATCACCCATATAACATCAAATCCTCTCGCCGTATTCGGAAAACCTGTAACAAAGTCCATAGTAATACAATCCCATTTCCAAATTGGAATCTCTAATGGTTGCATAAATCCCGAAGGTCTTTGGTGTTCCACCTTCGACTTTTGACACGTCAAACAGGCATAAACAAATTAAGCAATGTCTTTTTTCATACCAGACCACCAAAATAATTTCTTCAAATCATGGTACATTTTCGTAGCTCCCGGATGGATACTCAGATTACTACGATGTCCTTCACTCAAAATAAGCTTTTTCAATCCCTCATCATCTGGTACACAAATCCTGCCTCTAAATCTCAATACACCTGTACTATCCAATTTAAAGTCACTATCGGAGTCACTTCCTACTCCAGGCATCAAATCTACTAATTTCACATCCAACTTCTGATTCTCTCTAATCATATCCAAGAAGTCATTATTTACCTGCAACATACCCAACATCACACTATCTGCAGTAGTCTCACAAACCATGCTCAAATCTATGAACTATTCAATTAACTCAATTTCTTTCACCATTAGAGCTACCATATGAATCATTTTCCTGCTCAAAGCATCCGCCACTACATTGGCCTTTCCTGAATGATAACTTAAACTGAAGTCATAATCCTTCAAAAATTCTAACCATCTTCTCTGTCTCATATTCAGCTCTTTCTGATCAAACAGATATCTCAGTCTCTTATGATCACTAAACACTTCAAATCTCGAACCATATAAATAATGCCTCCAAATTTTCAACACAAAAACAACCGCAGCTAATTCGAGATCATGAGTAGGATAATTTCGCTCATGTACTCTCATTTGCCGCGAAGCATATGCTACTACCTTACCATTCTGCATAAGAACTCCGCCTAATCCCATCTTAGACGCATCACAGTATACCACAAACGGTTCACTCGGAGTCGGCAACACTAACACCGGTGCCGTAGTCAATTTCTTCTTAAGCTCTTCAAAGCTTTCTTCACAAGCAGCATCCCATACAAAAACTTGGTTCTTCCTCGTTAACTGAGTCAATGGCAACGCCAAATTAGAGAACCCTTCAATAAATCTGCAGTAATAACCTGCCAAACCCAAAAAGCTTCTAATCTCCGTTGCTGTCTTTGGTGGTTCCCACTGCAACACTGCACTTACTTTTGACGGGTCCACCGCTATGCCATCACCAGATATTACATGCCCCAAGAAACTCACTTTCTTCAACCAGAAGTCACACTTCGACAATTTAGCAAACAATTTATTTTCCTTCAGTACCTGCAAGGCAATCCTCAGATGTCCTGCATGTTCTTCATCCGATTTAGAATAAATTAATATATCGTCAATAAATACCACAATGAAATGATCCAAATAAGAATGGAAAATTCTGTTCATATACTCCATAAATACTCCCGGCGCATTAGTCACTCCAAACGGCATTACAACATATTCGTAATGTCCATATCGAGTCCTAAAAGCAGTCTTCTGAATATCACCTTCTTTTACCCTTATCTGATGGTAACCCGATCTCAAATCGATCTTACTGAACACACGAGCTCCCACCAGCAGATCCATCAAATGATCAATCTTTGGTAGAGGATACTTATTCTTAATAGTCACTTTATTCAACTGGCGGTAGTCGATGCATAAATTCATACTACCATCCTTCTTCTTCACCAATAACACTGGAGCTCCCCACAGCGATACACTCGGTCTAATAAACTTTCGATCCAACAATTCTCCAATCTGAGACTTCAACTCAGCCAATTCCACTGCATACATCCTGTACGGCGCCATAGAAATAGGCCTCGTACCAGGAACAAGATCAATACTAAATTCAACTTCCCTCGTCGGAGGCAATTCCGTAATGTCATCAGGAAACACTTCCAGAAATTCATTCACCACTGCCAATTCCTCCATTGACGCTTTGCTATCTACCGATAATGATGCAAATAAAGCAAACACTTTAGCTTCATCTTACAACAAGGTCCTCAATTCTTTACTAGACAAAGAATCTGCTAAAGCTTCCCCTTCTGGAGTCAGGAACAACAATTCCTTCCGAAAACAATCGATGTAGACTCGGTTGAACTCTAACCAGTTCATACCCAGTATAACATCCAAATTACCAAGTGGTAGACAAATCAGATCCACTCCAAATTCTCTACCGAAAATAGTCAGCGGACACTTCAGGCATACCAAAGAAGTAGTCACTGAGCCAATATAGGGTGTCTCAATAGTCATTTGTCTCTCAAGAGTAGACGACACCAATCCTATCCTCTTCACACAGTCAATAGAAATAAACGAGTGGGTTGCACCCGTATCAATAATAGCAATCAAAGGAATATTATTGATAATACAAATACCTTTGATAACTCGCTCATCACTGACAGCTTGAGTTCCTACCAAAGCAAACACTTTCCCACCAGCCGGAGATGTCTGAGGCTTCTTTGGCTTCTCACAATGGGTACTGATGTGACCCTTTTCACCACAGTTATAACAGGTCGGCATAGTAGCTCTGCAATCAGCTATCACATGACCTGGCTTCCCACACTTCAAACACTTCTTTACTTCATTAGGACAATCATTAGCATGGTGTCCCATGCCACCGCATCGGAAACATTTCCCATCAGCAGATGCTCTCCCTTCTCTGGGCTTCTTATCAACAACAGCTTTTCGTTTTCCCTTATCAGCAGCAGCACTGTAAGGAGTACCACTGAACCTCTGCTTACCCTTACGGTCATTAACAGCTTTGTAGTGTGCAATCCTTGCCCGGTTGTCATTATCATAAATTCTGCTCCTGCTTACCAGCTCAGGATAACTCCTGATCTTCTGACAAGATATCCCCAACTTAATCTCTGGACGCAGTCCATTCTCAAATTTTAAAAACTTAGAAGTCATTGCCCCATCAATATTATAATGAGGACAATACTGCACCAGCTCTTCAAACTTAGCAGCATACTCTGCTACCGTCATACTACCCTGCTCCAGCTCTAAGAATTCAATCTCCTTAGCACTCCGAATATCTTCCGGAAAATACTTTTCCAGAAAACCTTTCTGAACCACCTCCCAAGTAATGGCAGTTCCAACAGCTTCCAATCTTTGGCGAATGTTGTCCCACCAAGCTTCAGCTCCGCCCTCCAGCATGTGAGTGCCAAACCTCACCTTTTGCTCATCACTACAATCCATAGTCCTGAAGATTTTCTCGATTGCCTTCAGCCACTTCTGTGCAGCTTCGGGATCCAGAATTCCTCCTTTAAACGTCATCGGCTTGTTGCTCCGAAACTGCGCCAAACTCCTGAATTGGGCATCTGCAGTTTGGTTCTGATTAGCAACCGCCTGCGCCATTGCTTGCATAGCAGCAGCCAACGCATCATCGTTCCTTCCTGCCATACTGCTCAAAAATAACAACACCAGGTTAAAAGATACTCAACTCTATCCTAAAGGACAGACTCAACTCGACTCAACAACACTGGCCGAACGGACCAACCTGCTCTGATACCAATTGTAACACCCCACTTTCCAAAAACAAACATTATAAATAAACATCAGAGTTTTTCTTCCCAAGTGGGATATCACATAGCAAAACCAACATTTCCTTATAAAAAGGTTTTTCTCCAAATACAGCGGAATATTAAATAGTAAAATCCAACAAAGGTTTTTGATACGTTCACAGGAACAAAATACAAGTTCAGCATAAAACAAATAAAAACACCCAAGTCCCGTGCTACGTATCAGAGCATCCTAGACTCGACTGGCAAACCATAATCCAAGCTAGCTAAGTACCTGGATTATCTGTACTTCCGAAGAAGCACAGACCACAACAACAACAAAGGGGTGAGAAAACATGATCAAAATATATTGGTAATGTAATACATGTAAAGAAGGTAGTAAAACACACCAACACCCCAATATTCACTGATCACGACTTTCTATGTCTAATACAACTTAACTGCAAGTGCACAGTCTATCGCGTAGTATTAAAAGATATCGATCCCACAAGGACTCGTAATCAAACTAGTGTTCACGGGAGTTACTATGTTTATCTAGGTAGATAATATTTAAGGGAATAATTGCTATTACTAAAGGGAACTAAAAACGTTACTTAAAGTATAATTACGCGAATCGATATGCCATAATTATGTTCTTCGGGGATTTGACAAGTTACCGGTATATAAAATATTTTCAGAATTTATTTAACAAGAAAATAGTGATCTAAAGACCTTTGTCTCATGATGGTTGTTGACGCTAGTCGCAACTTTAAGGCGGAACGTATGCTGTCGCTATTCCGTTCGGGGTTAAAATCGCTTTTTGGAAACCTCTAAGTTCTAATCTATTTTAAAGTGCTTTCACTGTTATTAAAACAAATTCCTAGTGTTTACTATCTGGTCCTAGCCGCAGCTGTCGCTTGTTGGTTCGTACCTTAATTAATTTCCCACGGTCGTGGTAAAACTACTTTTAAATAAGTTCTCGCTGTCGCGACGAACGTTTATTCAGGAAATAGGTTTAAACACTCAGGCCATAAATAACTTTTGAAAAAGAAAGGTTTTAACCGGTTATTATCAAATCCCGTCTGAATTATTATTACATACCGATTGCTCTGGTTTAGCTAGATATGGATTTGGAATAGGTAAAGCGTAAATAAAAGTAGAAATTTAGAACATACATACTGCTGGGAAGTAAAGTTACAATTAACGAAATAATAAAAACCTGTAAAGTATCCAATTAGCTTTTGGCCAAATCCCAACGATGTTGGCAGGATTATGTCTTCAAGCCAATAGAGCGTACAAAGGAATATTGCAGTAATAGAATACAGGAAAAAGGAAAGGAAAACAAAAACAAGACTTAAACTAAATTTGCTCAGGAAAATATTTCGGCAGCACTTCGTTATCTGAATGCGGCTCTCTTTCTCAGCTCCCCTCCTTCTCCTTTTATAGAGGTGAAATACTAACGGTTATATCTTGCAGAAGGTGGACTTGGAGTCAGAGAAAATAGGAAGTAGTAGTCCATTATTTTGGGACTTGGAACTGGTTTTTGCACGTTTACTGAAGTTCTGCGTTTTTGCCTGCATGACGGTCGTCATGATGTGTGACGGTCGTCACCCGTGTGACGGTTGTCATGGATGTGTGACGGTCGTCACATCAGCAAAATCTGCATCTGCTATTTTTCATGTTGTTTTCATCTGGTTTTCGTCCATATTTCATCTGTAATTGCTTCTTTTCTTTATATTGCTTTGTTTGGACATGGTCTTCAAATACCTGCAAAATATCAGACAAATAACATGGAAAAACCCGAAATCGGATTGAAACCAGTCAATTATTAGTTGAATTATACGTCTATATATATACGATTTCGCGTTATCAAACTCCCCTAAGCTTGAATCTTTGCTTGTCCTCAAGTAAAAAGTAGGAAGAATAAAAGTCGGCAAGCACGCAGCAGCTTCCTCGTTCAGAAATTTGGGAAAAACCGGGATTCTAAATAGGAACAAAACGAGTACGGTGACGACACTGGACTATAAATCTTCGGAGGTCTCCTTTTTATGCAAGTCGGTCCCAATCATGCTACTGCAGCTTGGTATCAAGGTTCTCGCGTCAAGTTTACCCTGTTTGTTCTAGCGCAATCACATTAAGCCCGTTGTCCATACACTTTCATGGCAAGTCAACCTGTTAGTGATTATGATCTCACGACTATTTTGATCTTTTCATTGCTCATGAGCTTATACCATTGATTTTCAGTGAGTTTTTGTACCGTTGGGCTAAATGCTCGGGTGAGGAGCACCTAACTTAGAGGGAACATGTCTCTATACTCGGGCTATATAGCTTTCTTTTCATGATTTTTCATTCTTTTAGAGATCATACACTTATTTGCATTGGTTGCTCGCTTAGAAGTGTTTAGGATGGTGCTGACTGCTTGTATAAACTACTTGGGGTTGAGTTTGCGTAGAAACTTGAAACTTTGGTACAAGTAGGTAGTGAAACCGACTCGCATAAACCAGAGGTCTAAGGTGTCAGGACGGTACTGGTTTTGTTAGAATTTTCGTCTCGGAGTTTCAAAACTTGGTTTGAACTTTGGCGCATTCTCGTGATGCTTTTGAGGGACAACTGAAATTTTTTTGTTTATGTCGAATAAAGTGGGGAAATTTGCGTAACGGAAAAAGACATATAAATGAGCTTTTATTTGCTAAAATGGGAAAATGCTTGAATTGAAATTACTGGATTGAAAGTACAAGGAAACGGGAAATAAAACGCTCCGCTCCCACACTATTTCAATCAGTGTCCTCACTGATTTGAAAGGATGCGAGATGGAAATACAGAGAAAATGAAAATACAGGAAAGGGAAAAATACAGGAAACAAATAAAGAAAGAAATAACTAGTCACGGCCTCTGCCTCGGTCACGTCCTCTGTCGCGACCTCTATCTCTGGCTTGTTCGACTCGGGCCTCAAAGTTCAGAGCGCCAGTGTGATAGACATAATCTCGGAGTCCTTCGAATTGCAAGGTAAGATTTTCCAAGTTCTCAGTGATGGCTTCCTGGCCAGTTTGGAGCTGTTGCATCGAAGTTCTCGTGTAGTCGTACTGTTCCCTCTGCCAAGCTTCGAATTGCTCTGCTCGCTGATTTTGTTGTTGCATCATGGCGAGTATCTGTGTTTGTTGGTCGAGGGATCGGCGGAGGTCTTCTTCAGAGAAGTCGGGCTCGGGACGGTGGCGGCGACGACGGTAGGATGTGCCTTCAGAAGGAGGTGGTTGTGATGCCTCAGGTTGCTCAGTTCTGTCCAACTCATCTTGCATTTCGTCAACAGAACCTTGGGTGTTGGTTTGAGTTGGGGCAGCAGTAGCAGCAGGGGAATTCAGGTCAAAAAGCTAGTTGGCACGATCCTGTGGGTGCATCCGGGTATATGACGGCATGATGATGCTTCTGATGGTTTTGCCACGCACGACCGGATGGTACTTTCCATCGGACCTGGAGCGGATGAGGTGGGAAGCTCTGCAATGGTCGGTGTCTAGAAATACCGAAGGAATTGTATGGAGATCCTGGAGTTGGTTACCGAGGTTCAGGCCTAATGCAATGGAGGTAACAATCCCGCCAAAGTAGAAAGGCTTAGAGCTGCGGTTGCAGTTGGCCTGAATGTGGGCCAAGAGGAATGGTGCTGCGTTGACGGGTTCGGAATTGAACACGCAGCGGAGAAAGAAAAGTTCTTTGGAGTTCACCTTGTGGTTGCTATCTCTTGCGAAGATGGTATTGCTCAGCACTCTGTGGAAATACCGGATGGTTGGGTTGTGGATGTGTGTTGCATGCAAAGAATCCCAGTTGTTGGCATCGATTCCAGTCAATTGGGACCAAAGCGCAAAAGCTTCATGTGGAAATTGTTTGGTAATGCGGCGGTGAGCATCTTCGCCGCGAGGGAAATGTAGGATGTCGGCAATCTGATTTTGATTCAATTGGTAGTTCGTGCCGAACATACGGAAGCAAGCGGCGCCAGTATGTTGGCTAAGGTCGCCGCTAGAGGTGAAGTAACTGAACGAACTGAGGAACTCAAGTGTGAGTTGTTCGTAAGTGGGCTGCGGATTTGTGCACAGATGCCAAATGCCGGCTCTCTGTAGCATCCAGGTGACGCCGTCAAGGAGGCCGAGTTCCATGAGAGATGGTATGTGCGGATAGTGGGTTGGCTGTAGCGACCGTTGATGGAAGGCTACGTAGTTTGCTCTCTGCTTCTCGTCGGAGTCGCCTTCGCTGAAAATGATATTGCTAAGGTCAGGGGTTTCATTGTTTCTTGCCATTTGCTGGATGATGCGGTTGAAATGGGGGAAGAATGCGGTTTCTGCGGAATGAGATATTGCACAAAATTGGTTAATAAAGATGAAATGGGAGTTGGGATTATGTGTAGTAAGGAGGGAAAACGAAATTTTGAAATGGGGTTTGGATGTGTGGTGATGGGAAGTTGATAAAATGGGAGTGGGGGAAGAAACGTAACCTCTGTTATAGCAGATATCAGATTCTGGACTCGTGACGGTCGTCACACATCTGTGACATCGTCACCCGTGTGACGGGCGTCATGGTTCTGTGACGGTCGTCACACCAGCAAATTCTGCAGAATGCAGAATTTTGCTACAGGGGTGCTTTTGACATGTTTTTAAGGCTTGTAAGTGATACCGCAATGTAATAAATCAGCCAAGAGGCATATGATAACATAAAAACAGAATAAGGGAATAATGAATGAAATTGAAATAACATTTAAAAAGGATTATTTTTAATGTAATACTTAAGTGAAATGAAACAATGCGAAAATAAAAATAATTGAAAGCGTACAGAAAAACAGGAAAAATAAACTAAACTAAAGCTAAAATCTCAGTCCTTTTGTGTGTTCAATTCGTCAAACTTCCGGGCGTAGTAATCGAGCTGGTCACAAACTAAGTCCATGAAAACTGATAATTCGGCGTGGATGCTTGTTATTTCATTTCTTACGGTGGTCAGAGCTGCGTCGAAGGTGTCTAATCGGTGCAGAACAGTATCCATTTTGTCAGTGTTTTCTTCAGGAATGGGCTCAGGATAGGTGTTGTAATGTGGAGGGGTCTCAGGGTCTACCTCAGCTTCGGATACAACATCCTCATAATACATATAATCATGTGCTTCAGAGATGTGATTACTGTCGTACATGTAATCCTGTGGTGTGGAATGAGGTGAAGGAGGTCCCATAGGCTCATCCAATTCATAAACCCAATTGTCCTTGGTATGAATACTTGTCATCTGATGATTTGGCAATGTGAATAGCTGGACATGTTTGTTATTGATAAGGTACTCGTAAGGTCCAGGTCCCATGGTTCTTAAAATGCGCCCGTTAAAGCAAAACTGGATATTTATGGGTCGGATGGTGCCAAAACTAGTGCTTGCATTTAGGTGGAATCTAAGGCCAAGCTCGTGGGCAATCATTGTCACGAGGCCTCCTATTAGAATGGGTGATTGTGATTCCTGAGTGAGGCGTAGGAAGGATCTCATCATAAAAGGCACGACATTCACCGGACGGCCCTGAGAAGCACAGAACAACATAAACAACTCTTCTTTAGATACTGTAGTAATGTTTTCTTCCTTTCCGAAAAGGGTGTGAGCTAGGATCTTATGAAAGTATCTGAAAGCGGGGTTATGAATCTCATCGTTATACATGCCATTTGGGTCAGGGTGATAGTCGCCTGTGATGTTACCCCAGAACTGGTTTAGTTCAAAATCAAGATCTTCATCTTCGGCACTGATGAACACATGTGGTCCGCTAGGAAATCCTAGGAGGTTAGCTAATGACATACAGCTATGGGTTTGGTCCATTCCAAACATTCTAAAGGTGATCAGCTCTGTGTTTGATCCAAAACCATAGTTGGGTAAGTACCTGAAGGAACTAAGGAATTCGTAGGTGAGGTTCTTATAGGTAGCAAAACGGGTTTTCAAGGAGGTGTTCTCCCAGCCTAATTGATTAAACAGGAATTGAATGCTATCAGTAATTCCTAGCTTCTCCATGGTAGACTTATCATAATACAGTGTTAAGGCTATGTCTCTCTCAGTTAATGCTGCAAATCTTGCCTTTTGAGCTAATCCTCGAAAATGAACTTTTGTGAAGTCGTACTCGGCCATACTCGCAGGTTAGTCGGAGAAAAACAGGAGGAAGGTATGAAGGCTTTTAAAATCCTGAAAAGTTTAAAACAGAAATTTTAAGTCAGAATTTTTAGAAACAAAAGGTGGTAGAAATAAAAACAAAGTTTAAATAAAAGAGAAAATAATGAAAAAAAAATAGTAGCAATTTAAGTTTAAAATTTTGTTAAAATTTCAAAGTAAGATTTCAAATAAAAATGAGAATGAAATACAGTAAAGAGGGAAATACGGGAAAATTGGGTTGCCTCCCATTAAGCGCTGTTTTTAACGTCAAAAGCCTGACGATAGCTTGGTGACAAGCTATTCGGGGGTTTGAGTAGGAAGCTCGAGCAATGTTATACTGCTGACTTGAGGGCTGTTTTCGTTCTTATTATAATGTTTTAAACGTTGCCCGTTTACGATAAATGGTGCATTCGTCTTATCGGTAATTTCAACAGCTCCACTTTGAAGTACTTTAGTCACTTCAAAAGGTCCAGACCACCTAAATTTTAGTTTACCTGGGAAAAGTTTCAATCTTGAATTAAATAGAAGTACGATGTCTCCCACACTGAATTGTTTCCGGACTGAACGTTTATCATGCCATTTCTTAGTTCGTTCTTTGTAGATACGGGCATTTTCGTAAGCGTCCAATCTAAGTTCTTCTAATTCGTGTAAGTTCAAGATTCGTTTCTCTCCTGCCTCAGTGTAGTTGAAATTAAGTGTCTTAATGGCCCAGAAGGCTTTATGCTCTAATTCTACAGGGAGATGACAGGATTTACCGTAAACTAATTTGAAGGGTGTAGTACCTATTGGTGTCTTAAAAGCAGTCCTATAAGCCCATAAAGCTTCATTCAGCTTTGATGACCAATCTTTCCTTGAGGTAGCGACAGTCTTTTCCAATATTTGTTTTATTTCCCTGTTCGAGACCTCTACTTGTCCGCTAGTTTGCGGATGATATGGTGTAGCTACTCGGTGTCGGACTCCATATTTAGAAAGAAGTTTGTCAAAAATTTGCGATATGAAATGTGATCTGCCGTCACTAATGACGAGTCTGGGTACACCGAATCTAGGAAAGATTGTGTTTTTGAAGAGTTTGATTACTGCTCGTGCGTCATTTTTTGGAGTGGCAATGACTTCTATCCATTTAGACACATAGTCTACAACCGTGAGTATGTAGTTATTCCCAAAAGAAGACGGAAAGGGTCCCATGAAATCTATTCCCCATACGTCAAAGATTTCTACCTCTAAGATTCCTTTCTGAGGCATTTCATCGCGTCGTGAGATGTTTCCAGTTCGTTGGCATCGATCACATTTTAGCACAGCGATGTGAACGTCTTTCCAGAGGTTAGGCCAGAATAGGCCGGCTTGGAGAATCTTAGCGCACGTCTTGGATGTACTGGCATGACCACCATATGGTGTTGAATGGCATTGGGAAATGATGTTTTCTATTTCTTCCTCTGGGACACAGCGACGGTATATGTTGTCGGCCCCTCTCTTGAAGAGTAGAGGTTCGTCCCAATAATAGTGTTTCAGATCGTGGAAGAATTTCTTCTTTTGCTGATAAGTGAGATCCGGTGGAAGCACGCCTGCAGCTAGGTAATTAACGATGTCGGGGCATACCAAGGTACTGTGACTTGGGCATAGACGGCTTCTACGGCTTTTTCGAGTTCTGGATCTTCCGAGATTAAGTTAGGCATGCCACTTTCTAATTTGGCTATCAGATGTTCGTATGGAAAATTGTCATTTATCGGTACTGGTTCATGTTTGATGCCTTCTATTCGGGATAAGTGATCTGCAACTACGTTCTCGGTTCCTTTCTTATCTTTAATTTCTAAGTCAAACTCTTGTAATAATAGGATCCATCTCAATAATCTTGGTTTGGCATCCTTTTTGCTTATTAGGTACCTAATGGCAGCGTGGTCTGTGTATATGATAATTTTTGCTCCTACTAAGTAAGAACGGAATTTGTCAAGCGCAAATATAACTGCTAGAAGTTCCTTTTCTGTTGTGGCGTAGTTCATTTGGGCAGGATCTAAGGTTCTACTGGCGTAGTAGATGGCATGAAGCTTCATGTCCTTCCTTTGTCCTAGAACTGCGCCTATAGCATAATCACTCGCATCTCACATGATTTCGAACGGTAGTCGCCAATCGGGTGGTTGCATAATTGGTGCAGTGATAAGGGCTGATTTTAATGTTTCGAATGCTTTTAGACAGTCGTCGTCAAAGACGAACTCAACATCTTTCATCAACAGGCCGGTCAGAGGTTTTGTGATTTTTGAAAAATCTTTTATAAATCTGCGGTAGAAACCGACATGTCCTAGAAAACTCTGTATTTCGCGTACGGATTTTGGAGGTTGGAGGTCTTTTATAATTTCTATTTTAGCTTTGTCGACCTCAATCCCTTTATTAGATATGACATGTCCTAGAACTATTCCTTGTCGGACCATAAAATGGTATTTTTCCCAATTTAGGACGAGGTTCACTTTTACATAACGTTCTAATACCATTTCTAAGTTTTGTAGGCATCCTTCGAAACTTTGTCCACATACTGAGAAATCGTCCATAAATACTTCCATGATGTCGTCTATGAAATCTGCGAAGATTGCCATCATGCATCTTTGGAAGGTTGTTGGAGCATTACAAAGTCCGAATGGCATTCGGCGGTAAGCAAAAGTACCATAAGGACATGTGAATGTAGTCTTTTCTTGGTCATCATGATGAATGGGAATTTGGAAAAATCCCGAATAACCATCTAGATAGCAGAAATATGAATGTTTGGCTAATCTTTCCAACATTTGGTCTACGAAGGGCAAGGGGAAGTGATCTTTTCGTGTGGCTTTGTTAAGCTTTCTATAATCAATGCACATTCTGCTTCCAGTCACGACTCTTTTTGTTATTGATTCTCCTTTTTCGTTCTTAACTACTATGACTCCTCCTTTCTTAGGTACGACATGAACTGGACTGACCCATTCACTATCGGAGATTGGATAGATGATTCCTGCATCTAGCAATTTCTTTACTTCGTCTTTGACTACAGTGCTTAGGATGGGGTTCAGTCTCCTCTGATGCTCTCTAGAGGTTTTACAATCTTCCTCTATTGTAATTCGATGCATACAGATCGAAGGGCTTATACCTTTTAGATCGCTTATGTTATAGCCTAACATGGTGGAGTACTTCTTTAGGACTTCTAATAGCTTTGCGGTTTCTAGTTGTCCTAAGTCGGCGTTGACTATCACTGGTCTTTTTAGTTCATCGTCTAGGAATTCATATCTAAGGTTTTTGGGTAGTGTTTTAAGTTCTAAAGATGGGTTCTTCGGACCTGGCATATGGTTTGGGGTTAGTGCTAAGCTTTCGCTTAGACTGTCGTCTTTATACGGTTTACGCCAATCATCGTCTTCAGAAATATCAGGTATTTGAATCTTTATTATTTCTGAATACGTGGTCTTTTCATTTTCAATTTCTCTTATGCATTCGTCAATTACATCTACTAAATAGCAGGTATCGTCTATGGCTGGTGCTTGTAAGAACTTGGTGAGAATGAACTCTATCTTTTCTTCTCCTACTTCAAATGTTAGCCTACCTTTCTTTACGTCAATTATAGCTCCGGCTGTGGCTAGGAATGGTCTTCCTAAAATGATCGGAGTAACTGAATCTTCCTTAATATCCATAATTATGAAATCTGTTGGGATATAGAATTGTCCTATGCGTACTGGAACGTTTTCCAGTATACCGACAGGATATTTGACGGATCGGTCAACTAATTGAACGGACATCTTGGTTGGTCTTAGTTCACCCATATTTAGCTTTTTGCATATGGATAGGGGCATAACACTGATACTGGCTCCTAAATCGCACAGGGCTTTGTCTATTATGAATTTTCCAATGACACAGGGTATGGAGAAACTACCTGGGTCTTTTAATTTAGGAGGCATGTGGTTTTGAATAATAGCACTACACTCTGTAGTAAGTGTAGCTGTTTCGTTATCCTTGATCTTTCTCTTATTTGATAGGATTTCTTTGAGAAATTTAGCATACGAGGGCATTTGAGTGATAGCTTCTGTAAAAGGAATAATGATATTCAACTGTTTAAGGAGCTCTACAAATTTCTTAAACTGCCCTGTAGTTTTGGAGTTTATTAGTCTTTGAGGATAAGGAATCGGTGGTTTATATGGCGCTGGAGGTGCTTGAGTTTTTTCACTTGCGGTGTCCTCCTTCTCGTTGTCTTCCTTCTTCTCTAACTCGGATTCCTTTTCTGCTTGTTCAGTTGGTTTTTGTTGCATGGCTGAGTTTTCGGTTCTCGGATCGATCGGTTCGTCCAATTCTTTTCCGCTTCTTAATATGACGACATTTGCTTGCCCTTTTGGATTTTGTTCGGGTTGTCCAGGAAATGTGCCAGCGGGTGCAGCAGCAGAGGCTTGTTGTTGAGCCACTTGTGATATCTGTGTTTCTAGCATTTTATTGTGGGTGGCTAAAGCATCTACTTTACTGGTTAGCTGCTTAATCTGTTCACTAGTGTGTACGTTTTGATTCAGGAATTCTTTGTTGGTTTGAGCTTGGGTTGCTACGAATTTTTCCATCATCGATTCCAAATTTGATTTTCTAGGAACATTGGGAGCATTTCCGACTGGTTTTTGATATCCTGGCGGAGCAGCAGGCATCTGCAATGCATTATCGCTTTTGTAAGAAAAGTTTGGATGGTTTCGCCAACCTGGGTTGTAGGTATTCGCATAGGGGTTTCCTTGGGCGTAGTTCACTTGGTCTGGTGAAATTCCTGCTAGTAATGGGCATTCAGGCGCATTATGAGTGGCAATTCCATATAACTCGCAATATGGAGCTACAACGGCTACAGTGGCTGGTGGCGTTACGGTTAAATTATCGATCTTTTGCGTTAAGGCATCTACCTTAGCGTTAAATTTTTCAAGGCTACTTATTTCGTACATTCCAGCTTTAGTTACGGGTTTCTCTGATTGAGTTCTTTCACCTCCCCATTGGCAATGGTTTTGAGACATGTTTTCGATAAGTTGATAGGCTTCCTCGTATGGCTTATCCATAAGTGCACCGCCCGCGGCAGCGTCTACTGTTAATCTAGTGTTGTACAGGAGCCCATTGTAGAAAGTATGGATTGTCACCCAGATTTCCAAACCGTGGTGAGGACATGCTCTCATCACATCTTTGAATCGTTATCATGCTTCGTAGAGAGATTCATTATCTTTCTGTCGAAATCCGTTAATCTGAGCTCTTAGCATGGCGGTTTTGCTCGGCGGAAAATATCTCGCTAAAAATACGCTCTTCAGTTGCTCCCACGTTGTAACAGAGTTGGAAGGCAAGGATTGTAACCAAGCCCAGGCTCTATCTCTGAGAGAGAAAGGAAAAAGACGAAGTCTTATTGCGTCTGGAGTTACACCATTTGCTTTCACTGTGTCTGCGTATTGCACAAACTTCGTTAAATGTTCGTTCAGATCATCAGTTGCATTTCCTGAGAATTGGTGTTGTTGTATAGCTGATAGCAATGAGGGTTTTAGCTCAAAATCATTTCGAGTAATAGCTGGGGCAGCAATGCTATTATGAGGCTCTAGCTGGGATGGAGTAGCGTAGTCTTTCAGAGGTCTGCTCTGAGGTCCTTCAGCCATCTCTGATTTTTCTTCAGATTTGGGAATGTGAGTGAGAGGATCGGGAATGTTATGTTTTCGTTGGTACTCAATGATGCGACTTCTTAAATGTAAGAAGCGCTCTAGTTCTGCGACTGAAGGTTTTAAGATATCGCCTTGTGGGCGATTACTTGGCATACAATCGACAGAACCAGTAAAGGGAAAATAAAAATAGTTAACCTAGTCTATACGGCATAACAGAAGGTTACACTATTGACTAAACGGGTCCCCGACAACGGCGCCAAAAACTTGATCGCGACTTTCTATGTCTAATACAACTTAACTGCAAGTGCACAGTCTATCGCGTAGTAATAAAAGATATCGATCCCACAAGGACTCGTAATCAAACTAGTGTTCACGGGAGTTACTATGTTTAGCTAGGTAGATAATGTTTAAGGGAATAATTGCTATTACTAAAGGGAACTAAAAACGTTACTTAAAGTATAATTACGCGAATCGATATGCCATAATTATGTTCTTTGGGGATTTGACAAGTTACCGGTATATAAAATATTTTCAGAATTTATTTAAGAAGAAAATAGTGATCTAAAGACCTTTGTCTCACGATGGTTGTTGACGCTAGTCGCAACTTTAAGGTGGAACGTATGCTGTTGCTATCCCGTTCGGGGTTAAAATCACCTTTTGGAAACCTCTAAGTTCTAATCTATTTTAAATTGCTTTCGCTGTTATTAAAACAAATGCCTAGTGTTTACTATCTGGTCCTAGCCGCAGCTATCGCTTGTTGGTTCATACCTTAATTAATTTCCCACTGTCGTGGCAAAACTACTTTTAAATAAGTTCTCGCTGTCGCGACGAACGTTTATTCAGGAAATAGGTTTAAACACTCAGGCCATAAATAACTTTTGAAGAAGAAAGGTTTTAACTGGTTATTATCAAATCCCGTCTGAATTATTATTACATACCGATTGCTCTGGTTTAGCTAGACATGGATTTGGAACAGGTAAAGCGTAAATAAAAGCAGAAATTTAGAACATACATACTGCTGGGAAGTAAAGTTACAATTAACGAAATAATAAAAACCTGTAAAGTATCCAATTGGCTTTTGGCCAAATCCCAATGATGTCGGCATGATTGTGTCTTCAAGCCAATAGAGCGTACAAAGGAATATTGCAGTAATAGAATACAGGAAAAAGGAAAGGAAAACAAAAACAAGACTTAAATTAAATTTGCTCTGGAAAATATTTCGGCAGCACTTCGTTATCTGAATGCGGCTCTCTTTCTCAGCTCCCCTCCTTCTCCTTTTATAGAGGTGAAATACTAACGGTTATATCTTGCAGAAGGTGGACTTGGAGTCAGAGAAAATAGGAAGTAGTGGTCCATTATTTTGGGACTTGGAACTGGTTTTTGCACGTTTACTGAAGTTCTGCATTTTTGCTTGCATGACGGTCGTCATGGTGTGTGACGGTCGTCATGGATGTGTGACGGTCGTCACATCAGCAAAATCTGCATCTGCTGTTTTTCATGTTGTTTTCGTCCATATTTCATCTGTAATTGTTTCTTTTCTTCATATTGCTTTGTTTGGATATGGTCTTCAAATACTTGCAAAATATCAGACAAATAACATGGAAAAACCCGAAATCAGATTGAAACCAGTCAAATATTAGTTGAATTATACGTCAATATATATATATATACGATTTCGCGTTATCATTCACCCCACAACACCAATCACGAACCTACTGTTCAAATTACAATATAACATATTATAATGCAAATGTGCAACTCAACACCATGCATGCGGTACCGACTCATTGATTCATTCAATCGAACATTGGACAGATCACTTACGCTCCTACTGAGATATGATCTATCCCCGACAGATCACTTACGCTCCTACTGAGATATGATCTATCTCCCACCATTCTCCACAAGGAGTACGGATGGATCACTTACGCTCCTCCTGAGATATGATTCATCCCACCAAACACCATGATATGCACGACACCAATGCATAACTATTATATTCAGGCACACTGAGTGCACACGATCCTCCTGATCATATCATCATACGTCAATGCATATAGGTATAGATATATTACACACCAGCATCATATAATTCAAATCACACAGTGAGCAATCTCACAGTCTAACGCCAAGTATAAACACATCCCACCACTCGGGAATACACCAACTAATCATCCACTTAAAATAAAATATTAAGGGATCACTTACTATCACCAAGTACTCCAATTAAATCCTACAATCACCACTCTATCACTTCATCATGGCCAAAGGGATCACACAAGATCAAAGCTCAAGGCCAACGTCACAAAAAGTCACATTTTCTGCTACGTTCGCTGGGACATTCGCTAGGCGAATCCCCGTAGCGAACCTTCGCTGGCATTCGCCAGGCGAAGTTCCTACTCTTTTGGTCTGGGATTTAATTCAGAATTATTCGCTACCACTCGCCACAGTTTGCCAGGCGAATACTCGCCTTCATTCGCCAGGAGAAGCTTCGCCAACACTCGCCAGGCGAAGCCCAGCGAATGCTGCGATCCACCAAATTTTCTACTGCTCTGAAGTGCTACCAGAGCCAAATTCAAGACTAACATTCCAACTTTAATCCTCATCTTAATCTCAGTATCAATAGTGCACGTAATTCCAACCAATCACTCCCTAATCCATATTCCATAATCAACACTTAAACATTCTATCGGTACATCAAAAGATTACACAGAACTTCCCTAAAACCGTAAACCCAACCAATACCCCAAACTCACCAAAAACAACAATTCATCAACATCGACATATATCAATTCCTCATTGGTTTATCAAATACCAATTCTCAACATCAATCAACAATTATAGGCATAACAACATAAAACTTCATACACCGATACATTCCTACGGGGTTAAGGAATCCCCACTACCCTATACATGTAAATACCATCCCAATCAAGTTTCTCCCCCCTTACCTTGTTAATCGATCTGATCGGTGAAGAAATCCTCCAAGGTTGGCCAATTCTGACTTTCCCTCTTCTCCTTCGTTCTTCGCTCTCTTTCCCGTTCTTCTAACTTCTATCGTTCTTTCTCCCAACTCTTCCAATTCTCTCCTTAATTCCCTTCTTACCCCTTCAACTTATATCTTATTCTTAATATTCTAATCCCCACTAATAATAATAATAATAATAATAATAATATAATATTACTAAATATTAATAATACTAATCATAATAATACTAATAAGAATAATAACAACAATAATATTATTAACTCACCAAAAGTCATAATAATATTAATAATAATAACAAATATAATAATAATAATAATAATAATAATAATAATAATAATAATAATAATAATATCACCACCAATATTACTATTATTTATTATATTATTATATCCACACCAAAACACCACCAATAATCCTCCCATATCAGGGACACCCACCAATCATCATCCAACACACCCCCACCAAAGGGCACACCAACACATAATAATTAAAATTATAATAAAATGACTAAATAATTAAAATGGGTGTTACATGAAGCTCTTCTTCTAACTGACAGACGCGTTCTTGTAACTCGGCTTTCTCATTGATGAGTTGATCTACACATTCTTTCCAAGCCATAGTGGTTGGGGGAAGATCATCCCTGGCGACTGCTCTTGAAGAGGTGTGAGAAGAAAATAAATCCTCTCGCGCCTTTCTCTTCTTTGCAAATTCTATCTCTGGCAGCTTCTGGGATTTCTCTTTTTCTACCTTGAGGGTGAAAAACTTGTTCCTCCAGGCGGCTTTCAGTTTTCGAGCCTCATCCAAAGCAGCCTTCAACTGATCTACTTCACTCACATCAAACCAATCAGGATGATGAAAGGCCAATACCATAGGTTCATGAAAAGGAAACGGCATCTTGAGGTCGAGAGCTCTCTCTCGCACCCAATGTAGATATTCTTCGGAGACAGCACAATTGGGGTATCCTAAAGCAGTCACTCCTGCCTTATTGATGTATCTCCATGCGCAAATTATGACGGTCTTCAGGTCTGGATCTCCTCCTTTCTTGAGAAAGATCCCTTCTAACAGAGCTTGGTCAGGTACTTCGATCATAGGATGCCCAAATTGGAGGCGAGCCAAAGCAGGGTTGTAACTTATGCATCCTTCTCTCCCAATAAGCGGTATGTTAGTAAATCCTCTAATGCTAAGAATCATACATATACCTCTATAGGTAGGGTCGTACCACACAATGTCAGAGTGAGTAAGGGCCATAACTATCTCGGACCAACGGGGTGATTCTTCCTCTTCCCAAATAGACGGGTGTTGAGTTAGGCGAGCAATGAACCATGAATACAACAAAGCGGTGCAACAAACAATATGTTCTCCTCCTTCAGCATTCTTCGAGTGGATTGAGTAGTACGTGTCAGCTAACAAAGTGGGAACCGGGTTCTTGAGTATGAATAATTTAATCGCATCCATATCAACGAAATCATCAACTTTGGGGAACCAAAAGATCCCATAGACCAATAAAGCAAAGGTGGCTTCCAAGATAAGGACTTCTTTCCTTTCAGCATGGTAGAGGACTTTTTCAATCAAGAAGTCAGTTGGGAATCCAAGGACTCCTTCCTTGGTGGTTAAGTGCGCTTGGACATCTGCTAAGCTGAGATGAGTAGCGTTTGCAATCTCTTGGTGACTGGGTACGTGCTCCTGGCCGGTGAATATAGGTCGGGCCATCACAGGCATCCTCAAGAAGTCAGAATACTCTTCCAGAGTCGGCATCAACTGGTAGTCCGGAAAAGTGAAACAATGGTACAACGGATCATAAAACTGAACAAGAGTCTCCAACAACCCTTCTTTCATCTTGAGCTCGAGGAAACGGAAGACTTCTCCATATTCTGTTGCGAAGGCGTGACGGTTCTCAATGAGATTTGCTAGTTCTCTCAAGCTTTCAATGTTAGGACTCTGGAAAGTGTACTCCAATGCTTCTCTCGTGAAATCCATGGTTACAATACCTGAGAAATAAAATTGAGTTTCTTGAAATGAACAAAGAATGAATGCAATGCAAGATGAGTAGGATTTCATGGGATCCCAACTATTTATAAACATTGTGGTAAAATAAAACATTTTTTTATTAATTTTTGAAACAGAATACAAATAATTGCTTTTAAAAGTCCCAAATAAAAGCTAAATAAAAGCTAGTAAAGACACTAAGGAAGTTTCAAATTCTGATGCTTGAGCTGCTCTTCCAACTGGGTCTTCTCGCGGATAAGGTTGTCCACAATCAGCCTCCAAATAGTGCATTGTGGGTCGGAGAAAAATAAGTCCTCCATGACTTTCCTCTTCTTGCAGGGGAGTAACTCTTCATCCTTCAACTGTAATTGCTCTTGAAGTTTAACATTCTGCTCTTGAAGTTCATTCTTCTGTGTCTGAAATTCTTTCTTCAATTTCTGAAATTCCTTTTCTCGTTCTTGAGATTCCTTCTTCTGTTTCTGAAGCTCACTAATCTCTGCAACAGACACTAGATACTTATTCTTCCATGACTCTAACTCATGTTGCGACTTCTTCAAAGCAACCTCTAACTTCTCAGCTTCAGACATAAAGACATAAGTGGGCTCCCTTCTTGGGGGTATAGGGTCTTGACGAGAATAGGGCATTTTCAATTTTATTTCTCTCTCTCTAACCCACTGGAGGTAGGGTTTCAAGGACACACAATTAAGTTTTCCAAGGCTTCTCTTGTGCAAATGATCCCATGCAGCCAAAATCTTGTCTCGGAGTTCCTTGTCATCCCTAAAGAAAATGCCCTCCACTTTGTCGCTACTGCGAAAATCGGCGCCGGCTGAACAGAAGAGTCGCCACCGTGCGTTATTTATCCCAACAGAGGGAAAGGAAACGCTCGAAGTAAACCTACCGTAAAGACGGGAAAGGAATGGTCGTCGCAACCAAATCCTGGATTCGGGAGTCGGTTACGCAAGGGGAAGGTATTAGCACCCCTCACGTCCGTTGTACTCGACGGGATCCACGCTTGCTTGGTTTGTCTAAAGGATGCAAAACAATCTATCTACAGCTGCTAAGTCTAAACGGAAGGAAATTGACTCGGTAGAGCGTCGCGCTCTATGCCTACGTATTCTCAAGAGAGAAAGTCAGAGTCGACGTAGTTCGGGAAACTACAGGGAATTGGCTCGCCAAGACTTCGCGTCTTGTGCCTACGTACTTCCACACAGAGTGAAAGATCAGAGCTTACATAGTTCAGGCTAACTACGGCTAGACAGGGTGCTCTCGATCACACAGGAGTGAGAGATTGAACTGGTTTTAAAGTTATGGGAACCTACGGGAACTAAAACTACGGTCTGGTCTCAAACGCGCAAGGGCAAGAGAAAAGGAAAACAATCAGTCATCAGCGAGAAAGTCTCGATCACACAGCAGCGAGAGAACAAATAGGTTAGTTGTTAGTGTGCTTGCTAGGATATCGCATCCTATGCCTACATATTCTCATTCGATATGAGAAATCAGAGCAGCTGTAGTTCAGCCTACTACAGCTAAAACCTGGAAAAAAGGGAAAAAGGAAAAAGGGAGCTCGCTAGGATACGACATCCTATGCCTACGTACTCTCGTCGGGCACGAGAGATCAGAGCTAACGTAGTTCAGAGGGAAAACGAATCTCAATTGCACGGGGGCAAGAGAAGGGAAACAGGAATTCGCTCGCACGGGGCGAGAACAAAGAGGAAGCAGGCCTACGCCTAGACGGGAAGGAACTCGGGACACGCACGCAAGAACCTAAGAAGAAACTCCTCAGCTGACACTTCCTTTGTATCTGATGATGCAGCCCACAACACTCGCTGGTTGCCTGAAGATTTGAATACGACAATGATGATGTTGGACGGAGCAGCTCCTGGGCTTCTGACGTACGCGCAAGCTCCATTCCAATCTTCTCCTCTCTGGATCTTAATGATGACGCTCGAATCAAGAACAATGTAATGCTTAGACCGTCATGGTTCGACTTACACGAGAAATCGAACTCTAAGAGGTAGCGTATTGATATCCGTGTCAAAGACAAGATGGAGAAATGATATCGAAAATCATTCTCCAATTGAATCGTGTCACACGGCCAGCCAGAAATAAAATCGGGATAAAATCAGATGGAAACAAAAATAGGAGAAAAATCCAACACAAAATGGAAATAATAGTCTACTCTTAAGATACGGCAATTAAATTCTACTAGAAAATATTCTAAAGAAATATAAAGAAACTTGCATACTGAAAAATAGAATAAAAACTCTATAATATCCTAAAAGGAAAATAGAAATGAAAATTCTATATTATAAAATCTATATTAAAAATATGCTAATACTACTCTACACTATAATTCCTAAGAAGAAAAATAGCAAAGTAAATCTACAAATATTACAATCAAACATCCAATACAAAAGAAAAATTAAAAAAAAACAAAGGAGAGGGGGACATTCTGAAAACAGGGATGTAAAATGCAGTAAAAACCACCACTGGGCCCAGCCCATAAAGAAATTCAGAAAATAATAGAGAAAACCAAGGGGGGTGCGATAGGAATTACAGGGGGTATGTGTGTCACTTCGTTGGGCTTAGGGGAGGCCCGAATACACAAGTCCACATTCACTTTACTAGCTTCAGTAAAAACCCTAAGTGACTTTCTTTTGCCGTTTCACTGTTCACAACAATCACCATGCGCCGTTCCACGCTCTCACTCAGACTCTCTCGTCTCTCTCAATATCTGAACCTAGTTCAATCCTCACCGTCTTTCATCCTCAAACACTTACCACCATAACCGTTCAAATCACAAAAAGTTATAACCCTAACTAGAGAACAACAATCACGCAAACAATCTAGATCTGGATCATCAAATTAATCCATGGCTTGCATTTGTTTGTAGAGGATCTGACAAAACACGAAGAACATTTCCGGAGCAAACTTCTGATGACGGACGCATGTGGAAGATCCACCTTGAATCCTGATGATGGCGATTGGAGTGTCTTCGTGAAGACTTGAAGACCAGAACGGAACCAAACGGTAAAACCCGGACAACGGAATGTCCTCGACCACAGTGCGAACTGAAAACACCCGGGAAGCGCGCGACTTCCCAAAAAATAATCTCCGATTATCTGAATCGGTCTGAAACACCTGAAATGTGAAAATAGGGCTGTAATCCCGATAAAATCACCATGAATGGAAAAATGCATTGTATGCGGTATGCGAATGCGAATGCGAAAATGCGTCAAAACTTAAGCCAGATACGGGACCCGGTTGGTCAAATTTTAGGGTGCAACAGCTGCCCCTATTCAAACGACTTGGACCTGAATGGTTGAAGAGCGAGCAGCTTTCAAACATTCAAAGGTAGAAGACGTTTGAATACTAATGAAACCCTGAAATTTACCAATCATGGAAATATACTGCAAAACTGCTTGAGAAATAGCCTCCCATGTACTGAAGTTTGGTTGTTACGGCAACAACTGGTCAATTATCTGATAAATTTTTTCGTTTTTTCTTTTTTTTTCCAACATCAATCACCTGTGTGACACCACAGGTATTGAATCTTCGAAATAATGCTTCAAAAAGCAAACACCTTCCCATCTGCTATGGGATCTTTTCTTGTCACCTCACAGTTCACAGCGAACCTGAGGAAAACTCTCCTGGGGAAATTCTGAATCGACTGCCCGACACCTATTCTGTCAACAGGCGGCAGCTTCAGAAGTTTGATATATGTCAATCTTTCCTTTTTTTCAGTGCCGACGTAACAACCAAATATGAAGAATCACTCCGCTGGGGGAGAAGAAAAGCTTAACCAAACAACTCTGCAGGGGAACATACTCGAAAACCGAGAGGTAACCAACCTGGTCTATGTTTCGAAATGCGTATGTTTGAAAAATGATGCAATGTCCATATACGGCATGGAAATGCGTTTGTTGTAAATGCAATGCCCCGTACGGCATGGATATGCTATGCGTTTTGGATAGATGCAAATATGACGGTATATGCAAATGTAAATGTAAGCTCGAGCTGTCAGAGAACACCAGGTCTAAAACCACTTGGCAAAATAAATGCCGGAAAAGGGAAGCACGACCCTGCACGGGGATACTTTTTCTAAACCACTGGCAAACTGATCATACTCTGTAGGGATTGACCGAATTGGGGTTGATTGTAAACGACTCACTGTTAGAGAATGCCCCATCTGTCAAGGATACCAATCTTAATCTGCTGAGGATAATCCTGATCCTACTCCGAGGCGGGGTAAAATACAATCTCAACTCTTCCGGGGATAATACGTGACTTTCGTCTGCTGGAGAGGAGTAGTAGTCCTGATTTAACAACATCCACAAGGAATTCAAACATTAATCGGGGAGCTGATATCGATCGAGCTTTGTATCGGGGAACATGACAACATGAGAGTCACAGGAATTACTATGTCAGATATTTTTAGGCTTTTTCGGGTTTTAGGGATGGAAATTAGATTATTTACAAAATGGAAGATAGGGAAAATACTAGACGAGAACTAGCATTCAAGGATGGACTACCAGACGAGAACTGATAGCAAAATAGATTAGGTTAGCGGACGAAAATTAATTTATGGTTTGAACATCAGACGGGGCTGACTGGATAATAGGTTAAGAAACAAATGACCAAACGAGAACTGGTTGAAAGCGGACATGCACCAGACGAGAACTGATACAACAAATAGGTTAAAGAAACGATGACCAGACGAGAACTGGTTTATAATAACACACACCAGACGAGAACTGATGTTTACAGAAAGGTTGACCAGACGACCACTGGTTGAAAGACACCATGTACCAGGCGAGAACTGGTAATTACGAAAACGTGGACCAGACGAGAACTGGTTACCGGTTTTCCAGGCGAGAACTGGACTTTGGAAACGATCTGGTTACAAAGTTCTGATACGTAACAGGTTTAAACTGTAGGATAACGATCCAATGACAGTAAGGCCCTTTTCGGAAGGTCAAGGCTTTTGATAAGAGTAACGACACGATTCCCCGATACTCAACTCTGGCTGGGGATAAACAGACTTGCTTGAATAACTTGCCCCAGTGCAACTCAACTTGCCCCAATCTAACTCTTGGGAATATCACTCTAAACAGCTTGCTATGAGACGACCTCGAGATTACTTGCCCCAGTATCTGTACGTCAAAAGGATTCAACCTTAATCAAACAATTATCAACCCCGTTGGTTTCAACATTTCTGAACCGACTTGCCCCGGAATGAGCGTATAAGCGACTTAAACTGATCTGATCACCCATTGGAAGGATCTTCTTTCAAATCACAACATTCTAAATGATTGCCCCTGATTGGGTCTCAAAAAGATTCATTTCTGATCAACTGCTTCTCAAATAAACTGCCCCTGATCAATTGAAGCTTCGAGACTTGTCCTCAGACCCACTGATTCTGAACTCACTGGAAGTCAATGCCCCGGATTTACAGGGTTTCACAACATACCATTTTGATCCAGACTGCTGAATTATTCAGTCCTATTTGATTATTCCTTGTTGGAATTTCCTTCCTGTCAACTACTGACCTGCAAATAAATTTGTTTATTCCCGAATGGTAATTTTAATGCAGTGTTCATGCAGATTTTGAAAAAATTGTGCTGTCACTCATTTACGTGCCATGATTGTGAGTGACGAATGAACTAGAGTTCAAACGTAGTGCTGATTTGATCAGTGAAAAATGCAACAAGGATATGACTAGAAAATCAAGAAGGAGTCAGGTTACTCAACCTTATCGTAATGCGCTTTCAGAATAAACCCTACCTCAATTAGGTCTTTTAAGGGTTGTATCGTGGTCGGGTTCACGGTTCGTGAAACAAAGGATATTTGGCTCAAATTATGATTTGTACCCACCCCTTCTACGTGATGATCTACGATCCTAAAGTTCAGTTAACTTGGCTCGAGCGCTCGCCTCTTTGAGAGGTATGTTGAATGGTATGAACCATAGTTAAGGAAACTCACAAGGTTTTTTCTCGGAGTGACCGTTACTCCTTTTCGTTTTCGGTGTCTGTATCCACACGACTTTGGCGACTTCACTGGGGATTTTTTCTATTGATATCCTTTCTTTTTCATTCTTTTTGACTCCCTAATTTTTGCCTGGACTGACTCCTTTTGAGTTCTTTTCGATTTTTTCTTGTTAGTCTAGCGGGATGCCCTAATTTTTGCCTAAGTATTAGCTTTTCAGCTTTTTCTTTTTCTTTTTACTTAGCGGGCTTTCTGTTTCTTTCTTTTTTCCGAACAAGTCGTGTGACACTGATTGTCTTGATTGCTCCGAAAGGATTGTAACTATCTCGCTCCTGATTGGTGAGGTTTAACCATTGTGGTTGACGAGATACGGCCTCTCTTGAGAGGCATAAGACATGATTGGTCCTCGAAAGGCAACACTCCTCTATAAGACTTGAACGCTCGATCAAGCTAACTGACAACTACCCTGCCCCGGGTTAAGATGTGAGGGTTCAAAAATCCGAAAGAAACTGCTACTTCTCGGCTCGAAGTGGTTAACAAGGGACTAACTCCTTATCTCTCCGGTGTTTGGGGATTTGAAACAATGCCTTGTACGTCATCGGCAAGGTTTTATCTGAAAGCATACGATCATCGGTTATGAGTATTCAGTTTCGTCATCCTCCCTCCAATCTTTGCTAATCATAGTGACAAAGTGGAGTGAATAAAATGCAAGTGTCAGTGCAATGCAATAAATGAGCGACATCGACATGATTAATTCAGAAAAATGCATAGTCACTTTATCAATATTACCATTCGAAACAAACAATGTTTAACAGCAAGTAGTAACTAACAGAAAGGAAACTACAAATGCAAATGATAAAAAGTCTGAGGACTGCCAATGCTGAGGACATCTGCCTGTCTGGAACACTGGCTTCTTGAAAACAAACTCTGAATCTACGAGCTTAGACAGCTGAGAAGTTAGTATGAACAAACAGAAATCCTTCTCGAAAGGAAATGCAATCTTGGTCGATCAACTGTTGTACTTTTGCCTGAAAAGCTTTACAATGTTCAGTTGAATGCCCTGGGGATCCGCCATGGTAACCACACTGAACGTGGGGATTGTACCCAGGAGGGTAAGGTTCTGGCACTGGCTTAAGAGCTTTAGGTTCCACCAAAGAACTCTGGACCAAAGATGGCAGCAACTGGCTATACGGTATAGGCACTGGGTGGGAAGGAACATTCCTTCGTTCCAAGTTGTTACGAGGCCTGTTCTGATTCTGGCGCTGATTCTGATAACCTCGACCACGAGTTCACTGATTTGCAAGAGAAGTGACATAACGTTCCTGATAGGGTGCCCCAAGCACAGTTGTCTGTCCAGCATAACAAGACACAGGAGGTACTGATCTCTGAGAAGATGAAGAACCAACAGGTTTCAACAATGCATCTCGAGGATACTCAACATCTGGCATGATCGCATTGATCACAACTCCTTCTTCATTCTGATAGTCACAAAGAGATTCAGCTTCACTAGCCTGACCGTTTGAAATAATCTGAATTTTCCCGATTTTGATGGCATGCTCAAGGCGTTCTCCAAGTACTACCAAGTCAGAGAAACTTAACGGAAGTCCAAGCATTCTTTCGCAGTACGGACTCTGCAGTGAGTTTACAAACATGTTTGTTAGCTCTCGGTCTAAAAGCGCTGGTTGCACTCTGGCAGCAAATTCTCTCCATCTCTGCGCATACTTCCTAATGGGTTCATTGTTCTCTTGAGACAGTTCTTGCAACTGCATGCGATGAGGAGCCACGTCTAGGTTGTAATCATACTGATTCAGAAAAGCTCTGGCTAAATCCACCCATGATCGAATCTGATTACCCTCTAACTGCATATACCAACGTAAAGATGCCCCAGTCAGACTATCTTGAAAGCAATGAATCATCAACTTGTCATTTTGCACAAACGACGTCATTCTTCGGCAGAACATCACCAAATGTTGCTTCGGACAGCTATCTCCTCTGTACTTCTCAAATCTCGGCGCTTTGAACTTAGGAGGTAACACCAGGCCAGGAACCAAACACATGTCTGCAGCATTCAGGTTAACAGCATCTCTGACCTTCAAAGCTTTAATTTGTTCTTCCAACACTTGGAGTCTTCTATCACACTCAAGAGCTCTTGGGTCTACAGTCCTGGCTACTGGGATCTCTCTTCGGATACTCGGCACAGGGAACACAACACCTTGACTGTTGATAAGAGGAGGTCGTTCATTGCGGACAACAAACTGCTCATGTCGATCTCGGTCCATAACAGGAGGCTGCACACGCTGGTCTGCAGTAAGGTTGTTCACTTGCGGAAAGTCTGCCTCGGAAGTAGAACCATACAGAGGGTTGGTCGTCATAGTGAACCCTGCCAAGGTGTTAGGAGACTAGAAGTTGCTTTCAGACATAGCTACTACTAACCTTCAACTGACTTCACTGCTCGATTCTGCTCAAATCTACTCAACCCCTTGGTCGTCTTCTAAAAATCAACAGTTGCTCAAGCCAAACACCGGGTAATCACCTTCTGAAATCAAACAACGGCTGGATAAGAGCTCTGGTTAGCTGGAGTATGCCATGCAATATGATGCAACACGTCTATGCAAATGCAATACAATATGCAGCAAACACGGGATCACACCCCCCACACAATCTCTGAATACTGCTGCGCTGCTGACGGAGTACGTTCGCTCTGAAGAGAAGACCAAATAACGGGTAGGCTGGAAGTCAGGTTTCCTGCAAAACCCTCTCACTCACGGGTATGGACCTAAACTGACACAAGGTACGGCGTCCTATGCGGGTATCAACGTCACAGACTTTCAAGAGCGATGATACGATACCTAGAAGGTGTGGCATCATCATTCCTTGAAGCGGCCTCACTTAGTCGAATTCCCGATTGATAGGTTCCCAGAGTCGACAATCCTCGGGTCAGACAACTTGTCGAGCCCTAAGGGCCAGGCAAGAAACATCAAAGAGAATCTCGTCCGAGTGAGATTTCGCGGCTAGCTGGTGCGAGCTAAGCAAGCAGGCTAACCACTACTCTCTCTTTAAATCTATGTGTGTACTCAAGCCTGGGTTTTTGCTTCTCTCTCAAAGGAACAACCACCCAACAGCAACAAATAATAACGAAATGTGGAAATGGTAAATACAGTAAAATACAACACGCAAAAGGTAAACATCCAAAGACAAGCAAACAAGCGCTAGGATTGACTCTCTTAAGGGACGTTGGATCCCAAATGCATAGGGAACCATCGCAGTCCCCAGCAGAGTCACCAGCTGTCGCTACCTGCGAAAATCGGTGCCGACTGAACAGAAGAGTCGCCACCGTGCGTTATTTATCCCAACGGAGGGAAAGGAAATGCTCGAAGTAAACCTACCGCAAAGACGGGAAAGGAATGGTCGTCGCAACCAAATCCTGGATTCGGGAGTCGGTTACGCAAGGGGAAGGTATTAGCACCCCTCACGCCCGTCGTACTCGATGGGATCCACGCTTGCTTGGTTTGTCTAAAGGATGCAAAACAATCTATCTACAGCTGCTAAGTCTAAACGGAAGGAAATTGACTCGGTAGAGCGTCGCGCTCTATGCCTACGTATTCTCAAGAGAGAAAGTCAGAGTCGACGTAGTTCGGGAAACTACAGGGAATTGGCTCGCCAAGACTTCGCGTCTTGTGCCTACGTACTTCCACACAGAGTGAAAGATCAGAGCTTACGTAGTTCAGGCTAACTACGGCTAGACAGGGTGCTCTCGATCACACAGGAGTGAGAGATTGAACTGGTTTTAAAGGTACGGGAACCTACGGGAACTAAAACTACGGTCTGGTCTCAAACGCGAAAGGGCAAGAGAAAAGGAAAACAATCAGTCGTCAGCGGGAAAGTCTCGATCGCACAGCAGCGAGAGAACATATAGGTTAGTTGTTAGTATGCTCGCTAGGATATCGCATCCTATGCCTACATATTCTCATTCGATATGAGAAATCAGAGCAGCTGTAGTTCAGCCTACTACAGCTAAAACCTGGAAAAAAGGAAAAAGGAAAAAGGGAGCTCGCTAGGATACGGCATCCTATGCCTACGTACTCTCGTCGGGCACGAGAGATCAGAGCTAACGTAGTTCAGAGGGAAAACGAATCTCAATTGCACGGGGGCAAGAGAAGGGAAACAGGAATTCGCTCGCACGGGGCGAGAACAAAGAGGAAGCAGGCCTACGCCTAGACGGGAAGGAACTCGGGACACGCACGCAAGAACCTAAGAAAAAACTCCTCAGCTGGCACTTCCTTTGTATCTGATGATGCAGCCCACAACACTCGCTGGTTGCCTGAAGATTTGAATACGACGATGATGATGTTGGACGGAGCAGCTCCTGGGCTCCTGACGTGCGCGCAAGCTCCATTCCAATCTTCTCCTCTATGGATCTTAATGATGACGCTCGAATCAAGAACAATGTAACACTTAGACCGTCATGGTTCGACTTACACGAGAAATCGAACTCTAAGAGGTAGCGTATTGATATCCGTGTCAAAGACAAGATGGAGAAATGATATCGAAAATCATTCTCCAATTGAATCGTGTCACACAGCCAGCCAGAAATAAAATCGGGATAAAATCAGATGGAAACGAAAATAGGAGAAAAATCCAACACAAAATGGAAATAATAGTCTACTCCTAAGATACGACAATTAAATTCTACTAGAAAATATTCTAAAGAAATATAAAGAAACTTGCATACTGAAAAATAGAATAAAAACTCTATAATATCCTAAAAGGAAAATAGAAATGAAAATTCTATATTATAAAATCTATATTAAAAATATGCTAATACTACTCTACACTATAATTCCTAAGAAGAAAAATAGCAAAGTAAATCTACAAATATTACAATCAAACATCCAATACAAAAGAAAAATTAAAAAAACAAAGGAGAGGGGGACATTCTGAAAACAGGGGTGTAAAATGCAGCAAAAACCACCACTGGGCCCAGCCCATAAAGAAATTCAGAAAATAATAGAGAAAACCAAGGGGGGTGCGATGGGAATTACAGGGGGTATGTGTGTCACTTCGTTGGGCTTAGGGGAGGCCCGAATACACAAGTCCACATTCACTTTACTAGCTTCAGTAAAAACCCTAAGTGACTTTCTTTTGCCGTTTCACTGTTCACAACAATCACCATGCGCCGTGCCACGCTCTCACTCAGACTCTCTCGTCTCTCTCAATCTCTGAACCTTGTTCAATCCTCACCGTCTTTCATCCTCAAACACTTACCACCATAACCGTTCAAATCACAAAAAGTCCTAAACCTTATAACCCTAACTAGAGAGCAACAATCACGCAAACAATCTAGATCTGGATCATCAAACTAATCCATGGCTTGCAGTTGTTTGTAGAGGATCTGACAAAACACGAAGAACATTTCCGGAGCAAACTTCTGATGACGGACGCATGTGGAAGATCCACCTTGAATCCTGATGATGGCGATTGGAGTGTCTTCGTGAAGACTTGAAGATCTCAGAGGCGGCGATAACAGAAATTATAGGCGACGATGAAGATCAACAATATAATTTGGAGGAACCTGGATCTAGATGTCATTTGGATGATCTCTGATGAAGATTGACGAGGAAGACTCTGGAGATGATGCTCAAGGTTCTTGAATATTCTTGCTGACGAGTCTTGGATGAAGATGTTCATGGTTTTTTTTTTGCGATTCGTTGAAGGTTGAGATGAACGTCTTCATCTTATTTGAAGAACACCTGATGAACATTGATGTTGTCTTTCTGGAGATCTATGATGATCTTGCTGAAGAACTCGTTGAAGATCTTGACATGATTTGAAGATTTCTGGAGAAAGTTTCTGATGAAGATTAAAAATGGTGATGATTGTTGATGCATTATTCTTGGAAAGTTTTCAGATGACGATGATGGATATGATGAAACGATGAAGAACACGTGATGAAGATTCAAGCAATTATGGGAAAATTATGATGAATGTGGTGTTTGGATGAAGATTGGAGGAGCTGGATGAATTCTGGGCAAAAATGTATTTCCGGCGAGTTTGTTGCGGTGGTCGGAGGAGGTTAGCATGGCCGGAGGTGAGCGGTTGGGGTGGTTGCATGGCCGGCGGCCATGCATCCGGTGAGGGCTGAGGAGTGGACAGGTGGCGGTGTAGTGCATGCAGAGGGAGATGGGAGTGGGACGTGTGTGGGGGTGAATCATTGCATGCTGTGACGTGTTGGTTCTGAGTGGAAGTGAAGAATGATGTGGCCTCCTCTAAAAGATAACACGTGTGACGTTTATATAGCTGGCAATTTCTGGACTTGTTTGAATGGGCTTTGCTGAAATTCTATGGATAAAACGGCCCACATAGTATTAATGCTGACTAATGAAAATGATTAAAAGGAAATGGAATGACAATGAAGATTAATGAAATGATTAAAACCACTTAATAGATCGAAACGTAAACTATAAAGGCCATTAATAAAAGCTAAACCTAATTAAGCCTAAAAATCTAATAATTAATTACTATCTAATCTATTATCTATTTAAAAAACTATTAAACAAAAGCTATTATTATATATTAAAACTAAAAAGAAAAAAGAAACTAATATCTATTAATATCTATTTAAAAAATCTATTCTATTTCTATATAAAAATAAAACCTAATATTCTATTAAAAACTATTAAAAGAAAATCTATTAAACTATTAAATCTATATCTAAAAAATAATGATAAAAAAAACCTATTTAATTTCTAGAAAACCCTATTATCTATTTTAAAAAAGAAGTATATTCTAAAAACTTATTTAAAATCTATTTACAAAATAGAAAAAGACCATTAAACCCTAAAAAGCAAATAAAGGCAATTAATCCAATGAAAAGGAACACGAGACCAGAACGGAACCAAACGGTAAAACCCGGACACCGAATGTCCTCGACCACAGCGCGAGCTGAAAACACCCGGGAAGCGCGCGACTTCCCAAAAAATAATCTCCGATTATCTGAATCGGTCTGAAACACCTGAAATGTGAAAATAGGGCTGTAATCCCGATAAAATCACCATGAATGGAAAAATGCACTGTATGTGGTATGCGAATGCAAATGCGAAAATGCGTCGAAACTTAAGCCAGATACGGGACCCGGTTGGTCAAATTTTAGGGTGCAACACACTTGAACACTCTTAGGTGGTTCCTGTCGCTTACGCGAAAATAAGGTGCCGGCACAACAGAAGAGTCGCCACCTTTCGTTATTTATCCCTCGGAACGGGAAAGGAAACGATCGGAAAAACCTGACGAAAAAAGGGTAAGACAAGGTCGTTGCAACCATCATCTGGGTTCGGGAGTCGGTTACGCAAGGGGAAGGTATTAGCACCCCTCACGTCCATCGTACTCGATGGGATCCACGCTTGTTGTGTTTACTGGACGGGTTGGTTTTATCTATCTACCTATCAAGGCTGGCTTAAACAGAAAGAAAATGACTCGGCAAAGCGTCGCGCTTTATGCCTACGTATTCTCATCAGAGAACGAGAAATCAGAGTCAACGTAGTTCGGCCTACGAAGGGTGATGGGGAAGGTAGCTCGCCAATACATCAGTATTGTACCTACGTACTCTCAACAAGCTTGAGAGATCAGAGCTTACGTAGTTCGGGACACTACGCGTTATCTTCTGTCTTTTACGGAAGAAGTGTTTTTTATTGTGTTTGCAATTTCAATCGCACTAAAGACTATGACCTGAGAGTGAATGCGTCGCATGTCACCCAAAGGGTGCCATACTAGACATCCAGACTGTTGAAAAGAAGCTCTCCAACAATAATTTCTCAGATAGCTTAAGGCTCGTAACGTACGAAAGAAATCATTCATGATTACTGTATCTTAAGCTGTTTTGAGATGAGAAGAGAGCAGGCTCAACTACGGGGAGACTATCAAGTCCTACTGTTGTCATGCCAAGGATTCATCCTATAGTTGAAGTTTGAAACAGGGAACTCCTAGAAGTTATCATGCATAGGTTTCAACCTAAAGTTCTATCATCACTCCTTATCAAAGGGAATGAGAGTCCTAAGAGATCATGTCAATGATACGCCGAAACAGACAAAGCATCAGCTTAAACAGTAAACAGTAAACGACTATAAAATGCATGCAATGCAAGTGAGGGAGGAAATGTGTGCGGGGCATCAGCCTCCACAAGCTCATCTCAACCTCAAGCCAGAATGAATAACAGTAATCATACTGAAAGATAAAATATGCTATCAAGCAAAATACAGTAAACTGCAATCATACAGAAGAAAATAAAATCATGCTATCAAGCAAAACAAACCACATGGGCAAGGGAGCAGGGCTCTACCGAATACCCGCAAGCAAAGCCATACAGTAACAATACAAGCAGAGGGAGTAACTCAACCTCTAGTGCAATCATGCTCCTAGATTAAAGTTAGTCTAGATATGAACTTATTCTAATGCATCAAGCAAGTCAAACAAGGCACATCAATATAGAAAAACAGACAAGAAAGCAGATCAACTCCTCTCTCAATTCCAAGCTTCAGCTCTTCTAACAGCAACTCAGTCTTCAGACTTCCATCATCCTTCAAGGCTATCATCTTTCATTACAAGTATCAATTTGCTTCCCCAAGGTTTTAACCCATCAACATAAGTTTCAACTTATCTTCACTTCTCCAAGCTTCAGCTCTCTTAATTAGTTCCACCTTCAGGCTTCACTCTCTTTGCTTTACCAGTCTCAACTTAGTCTTCTCTTACTACAAGCTTCAGCTTCTCAGAGTAATCTTCAATCACTTAGAAGTATCAACTTCATCCTTCAATCTTTAAGCCTCAGCTCTTCATTCAGTCTTTACTGGATCTTCATTGGGTCTTCAAGTATCAACTTGCCCTTGCTCTTAAAGCCTCAGTTGGAATGGCAATGCTCAAGGAATCATCCTCTTCCACACTCTTCAATGAAGTCTTCATCTTCAAGCCCAACATCTCTCAAGATACTCAAACCAGAGGAAATCACTTGACTGGATAAGTTGGGGTGTTAAACTGCTTATTGACCACCAAGGGTGACCTATAAGGGTTCAACATCAAAAGAATGGTTCCCTCAAAAGCTCTACTTCCTAGGTACCATAACTTATCCCTCATAAGGAGGGAGGTGAATACCATGGAAGGACTTTGAATCATAGGGAGGAATGGAGGTGAAAGATACCATCCATGTTTAAGAAAGAAGTTAACTAGGTCTAAGCTCTTCTTAATCCCTAACCCTAAAACAACAACAAAACAAACAAGATTCTCAAGCTCCTTCTTCAACTCTCAAGTCTTCTACTATGCTCCTCCATGCTCCTCAAAGCAAGACCAAGCCCACCAAGCCCACAAAGCAAAGCAAAACAAAATACAAGCCCACAAGGGCAACACAAACAACCATCAACTACAAAAAATCATTTAAAAATAGTATACTATTATATTAAAATCTAATATAATTCCTAGGGGATCCTATATACCTACCCTTAATACCCTTATATGTCCCAATGTCTAACTTGACCTAGAAACCCAAAATTCTAGTGTTATTGTGGACCTATGTTAAGGATTAACCTAAATTTACACAACCTAAAATCATCTAATCAAAACTATCCTAAAATTAATCACAAAATTATGGAATAAATCCAGAGGGGAGCTAAAGTCCTAATCTAACTATCCTAAAAAGAATGGCCTAAAAATATGAAGGGAACTAGCTAATCAAAATTCTACAAATCTATGCATCAACATAAAAGAATTAAAATGATATGAAAAGAGAAAATACACAAAAAAATTAAAATGCATGAACTTCAAATATTATGATTTTATAATTCTCTAGACATTAACATGAAATGGGAGAAAAAATCCCCATACAAAAATCATCATTTTTCTATTTATTATGATTTTTCAAAGATTAACATAAAATGGAGAAAAAGAAATAAAAATGAGAAATGCTTGGTGTGAATAGCAACTATAGTCAGTACAATATCCAGGTGGGCTCAAAATGGGGGTACAATTAGTAAGGCGCGCTAGGTCCAGTTATCATCAGAAAATCAATTAACAAAATGTAAAGAAAATGGAAAACGCGCGGTGCAATAAGTAATAAAAGTCAGTTGATAATCCAAGTGGGCCATGACTTGGGGTGTGAATATCAAATGAGCCCAATACCACAGTTAAATGAAACGCTTCGTTTTGGTCATCCTCAGAATTCCCTCTTCAAGCGAAATTAAATCTCAGCCGTGGGATTTCCCCTCAGTCAATGGGTCTTCGCCTCATCCAACGACCATCTCATCATCTTCTTCCTCCAGCTAGGGTTCAAAGGAGGAAGCCATGGAAACAGAGCTTCAAGCTCAAGCTTCTCCCAACTCGTACCACCTCAATTCTCCATGAAAAATTATGATTCAAAACCCTAATCCATTCTAAATTCCATGCTGATCACAACCATGGCCTCAAAATCAATTGAAGTGCCCTAAATCTCCAAACCCGATCCAAGATCAAGAATAAGCTCAGACATCAACTTCAACAATTCTTGAAATTAACTACCTCAGAATGATCACCACCTCACACTGGTTAATTCTTGATATCAAATTCATGCTATAGCTCACTATATCTCATGTTCTTGGTCAAAACAAAAATGGTGTCACCAACTGAAACCTCACCAATTGATCCCAAACTTCGCAGAATCCAACACCTAATTGTCTCTAACCGTTCTAACCTAATTATGCTTAAATCATGGTGTAGAAGAAAGTTTACTAACCTGTCAAATCTTGAACACCAGATAGGGTAATCCTCCACTTCAAGCTCTCAAACTCTTTAGAATCGATCCTTGAATGATGATAAAGCTTCTGTTTGCAAAAGATTGGACCAAGAAAGCTTGAATCTCCAAACCCGATGGTGACTTGCAACCTTCAAAATCCAAAAGCTATCTCCTCAATTCTCCATGGTTTTGCCTCCAATTTGGTCTGCACAGCTTCAGTGTGATCAAGGGAATGTGTGTGGATTGAAAGAAGGAATGGAAATGAATCAGAATGTGGAATTTGATTTCAACTTGCAATGGAAGCAATTGAAATGGCTATCCCCCTCTTCTCTCAAATCTCTCACCAACCTTGCATTTGAGCAAGTTCTATACACTATATAGGATGGTTTAGACTCATCTAGAACCATCTGGAATCATCCAATGAGAAATTGGGATTTTCATGCCATGAGTTTATGGATTCATCTCATCTCATGCCTCATCTCATGTCAAGCCTCTTGCAGCAACTTGCCTTGACCTGAAATTCTCCTTAGATGAGATATGGGATGTGTTAAAACACTTAGCTGGCTTGTACATTGCCTTTCCTTGAGTTTTGTATTTGTACCTTATTATGCAAGCAAGCATTTTCCAAAGCAACCCCATGATCTAGGCCTCAATTCAAAAAAGTGGCTAAACCATTGTTTCTAAAATGTCTTTAAAGTCAAAATGACCTATTATATACCATGGTTTGGATGTGTAACTTGGAAATTTCAATTTCCAACTTGAACTTATTTAACTTATGCCTCCATTTTAGGTCATTTTTACCATTTTTTGCTACAGGCCTTTTCAACATCTCATGACCTCCCTAATAGCCTTAAAACATCATTTTAAGCAAGTTTGATGTTGAAGATTTTTCCATTTGAAGCTTGGAAATAGGAGTTATGGCCTTATGCTTGAAATGACCTATAATCTCCAAATGACCAAAATGCCCTTGACTTGTCAAAGCCATAACTTGAGTTCTACAAATCCTATCAAGGACTTCTAGTACTCTCTAGAAAGCTAAGAAGATGAGGAACAACATTCATGTTGACCAAAAGTTCATAGGAATCATCCTTATTAGGCAAAAGTTGGATGCAAGTTAGGTGACTTTTAAGGCCCCAAATTCACATATCTCAGATGACCTGTAACTTGTCAAAGTCATAACTTGAGCTCTAAAAATCCTATCAAGGACTTCTAGTACTCAAATTAAAGCTAAGAGCAAGCTCTACAACATTCATGTTGTAGGAAAGATGAGATGATAATCACATCTTGAGCTAAACTGCCTTGAAGATAGGGATCAAACTAGGGGATTTTACACTGTCAAGCCTTAGAAACCCTAGCTTGAAACTTCTCAAACTCCTCAATCATGATGAGTTGACCTTGGAATCATCCTTATAGCATCTCAATGCATCAATAAATGATCACATGGCTCTTGGATTAGGTCTCAACCCTCTCCAAATCATCAGTTGACCTAGGGTTGACCCAGTAAAACCCTAATTACACCACTCATGGCTGAGTCTTCTTAAACTTGTACAATGACCTCTCTAGGCCCCATGATGGCTTTCAAGACATCTCATAAGCTCCCTCAAAGCTTCAAGTCCATCCTCATAGCTTCAGAATCATCTGAGGAGCCCCCAAAACTCTCAAGTTATGAGGCACACAACCTTGGTTTCAACCAATCTCTCTGAGGATCTCTCAACTTCTCTGACAAAGATATCAACCTTTGAACATTTGAATAACCTCCTTGGCTAGCTTCAAAGTCTTGTGTTGCTCTTGATTGGTAATCATACCTCTTGATCTACTGCACACATATCAATGAAATGCAGATGATAATGTTAGGGAACACAAGCTAGGTACATAAATGTTGGTCAAATTTTGGGGTGCAACAGTTCCTTCAACGGAAATCCCAACTGTCGACGAGCTAAGACTGGATTGTAACTGATCCCTCCATTAAAACTGAGTAACGGCACATTAGCAAAGTCACCACAACCGTCAATAATTAAAGTTCCATCATATGCTCGGTTGTACCAATCAATGTCTGAATGGGTCAATGCTATAACCCTCGGAGACCAAAGCCCTCCATTGAGTTTCAAAAAGGAATTAGACCTCGACAAGTGTGAAATAAACCACTTGTAGAGTAAGGGTACACAACAAGTAATCATTCCTCCACTATAAAGATTTCGGAGATGTATAGAGTGATAGGTATTACCTAACAGGGTTTGGTACTGGGTTGTTCTTCAAAAAGGTCTTAATTGCATTAAGGTCGACGAACCCTTCAAAACTTGGGAACAAGAACACTCCATAAATAAGTAAGGCGAAGATTGCTTCAAATGGAGCCTTATTCGTATAATCGACATAAAACATAGCTTTACTGATTAGGAACTTCGTAGTCAAACCAAAGATACCACCTTTACTAATCAAGTTTCCTTTGACATCAGATACCTTTAGATAAAGAGCCTTAGCAATATCTCTTTCTTTAGGGTCCTTCTCCAAGAAAGGGAAAGGAGATTCTTCTAAGATAGGTAGACCAACCAAAAAGGAGTACTCTTCCAATGTAGGCAATAGCTGAAAGTCTGAAAACGTAAAACAGTGATATAACGGATCATAGAACTGCAATAAAGTGGAGAGAAGTCCTTCGTCTACTTGGCGACTCAATAAAGATATTAGCTTTCCATACTTGCTCTTGAACCTCCCTTGGTCTTCAATCCAGGTCACCAACTCCTTTAGGTCATCCAATTTGGGACTTTTAAAAGTGTATTTCAAAGTGTGTCTTCTATTGGGATCCGTAGTACCCTACAATGTTCATAAACAAAAGTAAATCCCATGAAGTCTAATGCGGATCCTAGGTTTGCACATAGATGCACAAAGATAAACAAACAAAGGGAGGATCCTAGGTTTGCAACGAGCATGGAGCCAAAGGGTATACCCATTTCCAAAGGACACAAACTAAAGATTGATTGTACATGCGGAACAAGGTTCTAATAAGGTCCCCAAAGTCATTAGCTCATCTTTCGGATATTATCAACTTCCCAAATACTCGGTGGTTAATAATAGTCTCAAGAGAACTTCTTTTGAGTGTAGCATCGCGTAGCACTATTTCGGGTGTACTCCCTCATAGCCTCGCACTACGTCCTAATAAAGGCCAAAGTGGGGTTAAGGTAACTACGGTCCTCAAAATTATAGGCTCCAACATCGAATATAGTGCATGTTTTCATGATTAAGAACTCGTTCAACAATACAATTTTCAAGAGGGCCTCAATTGAGCGTGATTTTCAAGTCAGCTTGGTAGGGATTCCACCCCCTATAAGCCTCTTTGAACATATCACTATTCTATCTTAAGTTCACTCAAGTCCGGGTGTAGGACTTTGTCTCACCACCCAAAAGTATCAACCCAAAGATAATAAACAAACAAGTAAACATTTATACAAATATAAAGCAATAAACAAGTAGAAACAAGATAGGGGAAACCCACTGGGGACTCCCCAATGAAGTCGCCATTTCTGTCGCGGTGAAATTTGGATACCAAACTATTGATTAGTTTGAATCTTTAATTCAATTTGCAACCGAACTTTGATTTGTCCAAAGGAAGGGATAAAGATCGAAATTCCCACAATGCAATGCAAATGCAAGGTAGAGAGTTATAGGTTCGGGGGTTGGTTAAACTTAGGGAAGGTGCTAGCATCCTAAGTTTCTGTAGTACTCTACAAGAACCTCTTGTTTTATGTTTGTTTATTGCTAAGTGTTTATCTGCTTAAGGTTGAAAGACCTAGGGGTTTATTTCTAAGTATATTCGATAAGATATCGCATCTTATGCCTACATATCCTTACGGGAGTGGAATCAGAGTATTTGTAGTTCCCCTAAAGGGTTAGAGGAGTTCTTTGACTGTGGTCAAAGTTCCTACGAGTTTAGGGTAGTTGTTTTGATTAGGTTTAGGAGAAGAGATGCGTTGTCATTTTAAGAGAGATGTAACCGCCACATATGTAAGAAATTGTATTGTTGTGGGGTGGAGATTATATCTCGCTTAAGATGATTAACATCTTTCTCTAATGCATTTGAAAAAAGTTGTATTGTTGTGTTTGTTTCTATGTTGTAAAGATAGAAGGTTTTCCTTATGGGGTAGGGTCTATCCTAGAGATCAACTTGAATGGGATCAAGAATCAAGGGGAATGGTGCAAATGATGCATACGCGCAAGTTTCACGTTACGCGCAGGTTCTTCCTTTGGACGGAATGCAGTGCAGAAATGTAAATTGCGATAATGTAATTGCAGAAGATAAATTGCGGAAGATAAATTGCAGAAAGTAAAACCATACACACGCATGAAAGCGCTAAGGTGTGTGAGAGTGAATGTGTCGTGAATGTGAGTGTGCACGATTAGGTTGTATTTTATGTTGTTGATTTTAATTAGTCGATTTTAAGCGAGAGGTTGTTTTTTAAGACGAGTTGAGAAAAAGTTGTAGTTTGATTTTAGAATAAAGTTTGTTTAAGATTAATTGATGGAGGAATTATTTTAAAAAGGTAAATTAGATTTATATTTTTTTTTTATAAAAGTTAGGTTGCTGATTAGATATAAAATAAGTAAGTGATTTAGAAAATAAAGTTTTCATAAGTAAAAAAAAATTAGTTTAACAAGTGAGTATAAATTATTTAAATTATTATTTCCTTATTAAATAAAAAGTTTTAAATTTAACAAAATAGTATAGATTATTTCAAATTGTGAAGAAAGGGATCTTATAAAAAAGTTATTATAAAAAGTTAAATTGAAGGATTGCTTAAAATTATAATGTTTTAGGTTAAAAATTATTAAAGGTTTTTATTAAATAAAAGTTTGTTATTATTTATTGAATAGAAGGTTTTTGTTATTATTATAGTAAACTAGCGTCCAAACGGGCACTCCGTGCCCGTTTGTCCGCTTTTTTTACTGCGCTAACGCGTGAAAATATTAACAACATCTTTTTTATAAGTTAGATTTTAATATCAAATATTTATATGATGAAATATATTGTATTTATTTATATGCATATTAAGTTTTATTTGCAATATGTAATATTTTTGTGTTAAATTTTGTTTGAATTGAGAAAACCGCATTATGACATGACTATATTTAACCGGTTTTTTTCAAGCAAATCAATAATGTGAAAGGAATAATTTGATGGTTATGAATACCGTATTAAAGAAAAAGAAAATAGATTACACCAAAATTAAGTTTTGTATTTATGTATTGTTATAGATTGTACAAAATCATACGAAGATTTAAATAAAATAAGAAGAAAAAAAATGTTTTTCACATTTATTAAACTAATAACATAAACATTAACAGAGACATTAAGTGACATTGTTGTTTAATAGGAAGGTCAACCATGAAATCGAAATAAAAAATATCTCTTGTTTTACTGCAAAACAAATGAAATAAATTTTAGTAGTAAATAATATAATGTAATATAGTGAGTGCACGCCAAGGGTGACTTTGCAAAAGTATAATTTATTTTAAAATAATATAGTGTAATATGTCATCCTCTTTATTATCTCTAAAAAAATCAATATGTGGCACAACATGCATAATAGAGCGGTTTTTAAAGTTTGCATTGTTTAGTGCATACCAATTAAATTCTAATAATAATAATACCTCCATCAATAAATTAATTCAAAAACAGTTGAATAACAATCCCTATGTCAATGGTGAAAATTCATCTTGGAAAGGAAAATAATTTGAAATCTAACAACAATATTTTTTACGCATGACTTCTAAATAAGACAAAACCTTGTGGATAATACACCAAAATAATTATAAATGTAACTTAACAAAACCAGTCATCAATTAAAATACATACATATGTGTAAATTCATTTTTAACAAACTATAATGAAAAAAATTAATTAATCTATTTTCTATGTATGATCACCAGCAAACACTCTTCAAAATTCTTTAAAAATTGCAAGAAAAAAATCACCATGCAAAGAAGAGTTATATGTGTTAAATTTTCCATAAGTTTTTTTTAATGGAAGGTAATGATGGTTAAAGAACAAAAATAACCAACGACTCATATTCAGGTTATTTATAATTATAAAAATTATATTTAACTTAACTAAAATCATCATAAATTTAATATAATGCATATATAGTGTAATTTTGTCCATAAACCATACAATAGAAAAAACATATTGTAGTATTTAGTCATTATTATTGCATAATCACCAACTAATACTTGAAAATAAACATTTTTGAAAATACAAATACAAATTACATAGCTTAGACGGTGATCATTGTATAATCACCGACTATTATTTAGATATAAACTTTTTTTAAAATGCAGAAACAGAAATACAAATTACACAACTTAGACGATAAAAATATAACATAATAATAAATAAATAGAAGTATCTTCTTCAACCTCCGAAACCATATAAAGTTCTTCCATGTCTCTTAAGAGTATACACAACATCCATGGCAGTCACAACCTTTCTTCTTGCATGATTAGTATATGAAGCAGTATCATGAATAATTTTTGTCAAGAAAACCTTAAGAAATAACATAGTTTATTCATAGATCAAACCACTTATCCTCTTGACACCTCCTCTCCTAACCAATCTACGAATCGATGGCTTTGTAATTCCCCAAATATTGTCGCGCATAATCATCATGTGCCTCTTTGTTCTTCCCTTTCCGAGCCCCTTAATACCCTTTCCACAACTTGTCATTTTTGTAAGAAATTTTGAGAAACTTTTTATTCTTTTACATTTTGAATGTGAAAAAGTAGAAGATGAAAGAGATATTTATATATCATTCTGAGCGAAAAATGAGGAAACTGCTTATCCTCTATCGTTGGATTAAAGTAATAGACGGTTTAGATTTGACTGAGATTTTTCAATATTTTAAAATTATTTTATAATTTATTTTAAAAAATTGTTTTTAAAATAAAATAAAATATTGGTTAATCATATTTTTAAAAACTGCGTTTTAAGAACTCCAATGAATTTTTTTAGGCAATTATAATTCACTTTTTTAAGTATATAATTTATCAAAACTTAGAGTATACGGACTTTATAATCATTATCATTCAGTTTTATTAAGAAAATATTTTGGATAAATTTAGTCATAAATAAAATACATTATAAATCTTCAAAATTAAATCAATTAAATATATAATTAAATATAATAATATTAGTTGAATACGGAAGTTGTTATATGCTTCTATTTCATCATTCAATAATGGGATTAGTGGGTTATAAAGCAGTTAATCATATTTAGAAGTTACTACTACTTTATTATTATTATTTCTTATTTAATTAATTTAATTAAGTAAGGAAGTTGTTATATGCTTCTATTTCATTCAATAGTGGGATTAATGAGTTATAAAACAGTTAATTATTTTTAGAAGTTACTACTACTTTTTTATTATCATTTCTTATTTAATTAATAAATCATTTCATCCATATCTTTGCTTCTCCAACATTTTTTTCTCTCTCAATATATCTAATGGGAAGAATATAAAATGGAGAGAGAAGATGGATTGGTTTAGAAACCGCATAGAAGTTATGAAAGATGAAGAATAATAACTAACTAATAAAAGAATGTAATAAAATCAATTTATTAGGGACAAAATTGGAAATAAAAAAGCTACACCAAAAATGTTTATTGCCTTTATATATTGTTATAGATAAATATAAGTATTTGAATTATGAAATAGTTTTTTAGTGATAAATAAAAGAGTGATGGTTAAAAATAAATTATTAATAAGAGGGTTATTAACTAGATAAATGATTTACCGATTAAAAGGTTATTAGTTAAAAAAGGTTTAACAATTCATTAAATAAGATAGGTGGCTGATTTCAAAAGAAAGATTAATTAAGTTAATTAATTAAAAAAAAGTGATTAAATTAATTACTGCAGATTAAAGGGTTAATTAAGCAAGGATTAGTTAGTGTTGTATGGTGATTGTGTGTGATTAGTGGTGATTAAGCATTACATTACAAGAATAATAAAACAGCAGAACAACGGAACCCTAAATCCCACTTCCCCCTTTCACCCCCAAATCGATTCACGGTGCTCATCCTTCCTTTCCCAAATCGCGACCAATTTCTTCCCTTCATCATCTTCTTCTACATTCCTGACCTGAAATCAAACCCAGAGACATCAAAGTTTAATAATAACGAAAATGAATGGAGCATTACCGACAATTTGATGATCGCAGTGGCGCCGGAGATGAGGAACGGTTTGGATTCGCGGCGAGTGGGATTGGCTTCGTCGACGGAAAGGAGATAAGTTCACCCTTCCTTCGATCTAGGTTCACGGATTTGGCTTTGTGATAGCTGTTGTTTCTTTTGCGATTAGTTTCTTTCTTTTACCCCTTTTTCTCTTCTCATTCCTCTCTTTATATAGGCTTCAATTGGGATTCCTATGTTAAAGTCTGATCGAAATAGTTTTGAATGCTGATTGATGGTTGATTTAGGGTTTCCTTTTTCGGGCTGAATCAAATTGAAACTTTCCCTTTTTGTTGATTGTAATGATGACTTGATTAATTGATATTCAAATCTTGTGATTTAGATGAGATAAGATTTGATTTCTGAATAGGATATTCTATCTTTATGGAATATACTCTAACCGTTTCTTTCTGTGACCTGGCAGGTACAGGTGGCGAGGGTTTTTGGGCCAAAGGATGAATCAGAAGCCCAGAGGAGGGAATTCGTGCTTGGTGCGTGTACTGGAGAAGCTTCACGAAAAAGCTGGTGATGCAGGGTATGCTCTTTCCAAGCTCGATCTCTATTCCTCCGGTTCGAACTGATATGTGTCTGAATGTTTTGATTGCTTGCTTCGGTGACGACGTTGGTAATGTGTTCAAAATCGCCACATAGTTGCTTGAATTTCTCCCTAACAGCTTTCAATGACACTATCCTTCTTGACAAATGTAAATCATGTAGGATGAGCACACATTTTCCAGCTCAGCAGATTTGTAAATCAGGCTTTCACTGAGAGATGAAATCCAAGGATATACGCTGGGTTTGATAATAAATCTGGCAAGAAATATAACAGATGCAGGAACAATAGAAGGCAAGAATCGTATACAGTCATAGTCCGACAAGCTTAGCTCAGCAAGGTAATTACACAGAAACCCCATTTTCAATTTCGAAGTCTTTGATTCTCAGTTGCGACCCCAACAGACTCATTTAGAAATGTGTTAATATGAGGGTTGCCCATTTCAAAGTTAATGACTTAAGTATTTCAGCTTCCATTTTTTATAACCCCCTTCAATTCACAGGTGTTATCAGTAAAGTGACATAAATCAAACGCCTTTGTTGGAGTGACTTCTTCATGTTTCGAGGCAACAAGCACGAAATGGCAAGATAAAGAATTTGAGGAAAGGAGCTTGTATTCCTCTGCAACTTCAACTGACCAACCCATTTCAGATAAGCATCTCCTAGAAGCTCTGCCCTTTCATAGCAAAATGTGTCCTGGCAAGAGGCAGCCGTCAAGGCCTCCAAGATCTTAGAAGCCTGAACAGGATAATTTATCATATTCTTAAGCTGAACTGCAAGTAGCCTGCTTTCAACCCTCCTCATTATTGAAGGCAGCCTTTGAGCACCGCGAACGAGTGATCCAGGCAGTGGGTGTACCAAGCATAGCTCGGGAGGAAGGAAAACATAGTAAGTTTTGTCATGAGTCTCTTCAGATTCACCTTCATGTGCGTCACTGTGTTCAAATCGAGGGGACAAAAGATTCTTGCAGTATGATACACCACGCCCTCGTATAAGAGGTTGTTGCTTGTTTCTCTTTGGACAGGTTTGGACAGGTTGAACAGGAAAGAAATATTGAAGCCAGGCGGTTTGAGGACTTCATTAGGATACTTTCAGATTCAACATTGAGCAACTTCATGGTTGAACAAAGAGCACTGACAGTAATGCTACTTTCACGCAAATCTTTCCTTGCTTCGAAAATTTCAGCCAGAGCTGATGCAGATTTTACCTGAGTTTCTTCCTTGTTAGAGCTTAATAACATTCTCATGGTGTCAAATGCATCACCTGGGGCGTTGCCTTCACGTAAAATGCCGCTAAGAGGAACAACACAAAACATACTTCTCAAAGCATCCAAAATATATACCTTAGAATCAGGCAGGTCGCCAGTCAATAATACTGTAAGTTGACTGATAGTCGTAGTATCAGATTTATGTCTTTACTGTGATTGCATAAATTCTTAAGGATTATTGCCGAATCTTCCTTTGCTTTTACAGATCCAAAATTTGAACAAGCGGAGGTATACCACCAGCAGCAGTAATTGTCCATTTACTTTCATCATTTTCACTGGATCAAAGGCAAAGCAATGCAACTGCACATTCCTGCTGCTGTTCTGATGAAAGGCCAAGCAGAGATATCGAAAGTTGAACTCCTTCACGACCCCGAAGTGCGCGCCACAGACTGCCTTCACTTTTGCATAGTGTCAACAGAGCTTTTATAAGCTCGTCTTGCACTTCATTGGCAGCCACAACTGTGCGTTTCGCCGTTACGCAACGATGCGAGAGAGAGGACAAAAGGGGCCTGCTACGGCTGTTTGGCTATTTAAAGTATATGTCTTGAAACCAAATAAATGGCATCTTGTAAACTTATCTTGTAAACTTTATATTGCACGCGATGTATATTAGATTCAATATTACTTTCACAGTGGAAGAAGATTTCCAATATTATTCCCAAAACTTATGTTCATTGCTTGTGTTTGTAGCTCAGTAAGGTTAAAACCGTGAAATCTTAAGAATGGTTATCCAAGTTGTAATCCTTAAATGACTTGTGAGTAAGTTAACTTGTATGTTTTTGCCTCGATGGTCGAAGTCTGATTGCCTGATTGTGAACTCATGTATTGCCCAATGATATCTCAAGACTGTCAAGATCTCTAAACCTTATCAAATAAAACAGGTGCTATGCAAGTAACCACTTCATGGCTTTAATACGTGGCTTGCCTAAAATAAGTGCTTAAACGAAAGCAACATGTTTTCCTTGTGTCTCAATTAATCTGGCCACTGAAATCTAAATTGATCATGGTTTGCACCATCTCTTAAACATGACCTTTAATTCATCAACTTGAATAAACACAACTTAACCATTTTGATATGATCTTGGGACAACTTTGACAACTCTGCAACAACCAATAGTGATAAAATCCAAACACGGCTGGAGGCTGCTGGGAATTATTTCTTACACATTAACTTAGTGCCTGACCATTCACAATCGCAACTTTACAACATAGATTACCTCAATGAACTTACTTCTATAACTCCTCTTATATCTTGAGCAAAACAATACACGTGTCTTGAACGTTAATTTTAAAAGCCACCCTGAATCCAGTTAAGTCAAGGCCCATAGGAATAAGGGCATATTCTTCTTTCTCATCCCCACGACTTCAACATAGCTTAATGGATATATACAAGGAATTCTCAAGACTTTCACACTTTCTTCAATACTGCAAAACGAACTAGGCAAAATGGTTAGCTAAAGCCAAAAGAAAGACTTAAAGATATGCCAGAAAATGTGCAGGAAGGTAGGATCTTAAGGTAAAAAATTAGGGTGTGACACTACCGATTTTCATTTCCATTCTCCCCAACTTATCTTTTACTTACCCAAAGTGAATGCTCTTGACTTTTTACGGAAAAAGAACAATTATCAAAAAATTTCAGGGTTTCAAGATTTTTTTTGAAGTCTCGCTTTATTTCAAGCTGAGAATCATCTGTTTCAGCTTAAAGGGGTTAACAAATACTCTCTGCTCATGGGTAGTTTGAATTTGGAACTGGTTGTGCTCGAAAGAAACAAGTGCCTTGATCATTTCTAATTGCTTCCACAAATTCACAATAATAAAAGACAAAGCATGAATTAAAAGAATCAACACAGTTTATTAGAATCCAACATGTATTTGTACAATGGAGGTTTCCTCACAATTTGTGGTCTTAAGTCCTAAGTGAATCATTCATTCAATTATGTTGCAAAAAGAACAATATTCAATTACAACAAGAATACAATTCTTCATGCATTCTAAAGTTCTAACCAAAGGTAACCATGTACCTTAGCCTTATTCGCTTGTTTATTTTTATCATTGCCATCCAAGCTCGGATGCACCTTCATTGAATACTTCTTTCAGAGAGCAATTAATCTAGAAGGTTTGATCATCAATCAACCAAAACAAAATTATTAAACAAAATAACTTAAAACAAAACACAATAATTTAAAACAAAACATTAAACATTAAAAGAAAAATAATGTGCGTGGGGGACAAAACACCCCAAAACATCAGAAAACAAAATAAAATATCCTGAAAACAAAACAAAGCACTAAAAACTGATAAAGATAAAAAACTTAGTCCTCTTCGGACTCATACTCCACATCATCGGAACCATCATCATCAAAATCTTCCTCACCCTCTACATCATCATCATCAGAAGGACCACTTGAGACACCCGCCCCCTCTCAGAAAACAGGCTTGTCCTCAGGCCAGCCCGTATGCTGCAGAAACTGCTCACGCGTCATCATCGGACGCTCAACCGAAGGGTCACAGATTTGAAGCTGAAGCACCTGCATCGAGTCATGAATATCCACCATGGCACGCTGAGTTGCCGCCATCCAATCCCAGTTGTAGTTACACACTGCCTGCTGAAAAGGGTCAAACCCCTGAGAAAAAGCACCAGGACCATCAGTAGTCCCGGCATCACTAGCACCAGCAGTTGCACCTTCTCTGATATTCTTTGGCCTATAATACTTGTCCATATATCTGTCATTGATTGCGGACGGGATTTTCACAAGGCTGCGGGAAAGAAGCTTCATCCGCGACTGCGAGCATAAAGCCATAATGAGGCAAGGAAAAGCAAGGGGGCAATTAACTCGCGCCCCCGACTTCAGTCCGCTCTCAACCACTGACTTCATCTTATCAGCAATGATCCGAGCCACATCAATCTAAAAATTAGTAAGAATATTGTGGACTAAGTGTGCCACTGAGATTGGCACGATCGATGAATGTGATATGGGCTTAATGTTGGTCAGAACCAACATCAATACCAACTGAGCAATGGGAATCATATCCTCCCTATGGTACCTTACTGCCACTCCAGATGAGTTTTTCTCAACACTCTTTCCCTCTAGCAACAGGGCAGCAGAAATATCATCAGTGTTAGGGAGGATCCTCAAGTCTCTGGTGTATCTATCCAGCTCATCAGCTCCCAAAGTGAGCGGTTCACCAAGTACCCTGTTAATGGCTTCTCTATCGAAAGCGACCTGACGGCCTAACACTCTTGTTGTCCATGTGAAAGGCTCGTCGTCGTCAGGTAGTGCATTCGCGTAGAACTCGTGCAATATATCAATACTGTAGCTCTCGAGTGGAGAAATCAGCCTGCTCCACCTCTTACTGTTAATCAGCCCCGCAAACGTCCTATAGTCGCCTTTTGCGTTGATTATAAACCTCTTTTCAGGTAGGATCTTTCTTTTCTCTAACGCCACAAAGCGTGCGGCTTGTTTTGGCCCGAGAAACTTATCCGTGTCAAACTGAATGGGCACATGACGAGATGTGTTTACAACCTTTCTCTTTTTGCCGATACTACCTGAGGCCATCTGCACAAAACCCACAGAAAAAGGACAACAAACAGCAACAACAAATTAGCAATTTAACAAAGAAAATCAAATACTGTCATACTCGCTGGCTTGTTCGCTTAGCGAAGTCAAAGCGATTGCTCGCTATAGACTCGCCTAGCGAACAAGCTAGCGAGCGCTGCGAAAATTCAAAATCTGCCACTGTTTCGCACCCAGAAATCAATAATCCAAAGTTATCCAGCACAATTCCAAAGACTAATAGATTTAACATGAAAAGCATTGTTCGTAGTACGCATGCAAACCTAAAAATTCTCAAATCCCTAACTTGCAAAATTTTAACCTAAATTCCTCATTCTTCCACAATTTAACCATAAAGAACAAAGAGAGAAGGAGATAAACCAAACCTGATTGCAGTAGGGTAGAGAGATTGAGACACAACAGTTAGGGTTTGCAAGAGAATGGAGAGGCAAGAACTTGTGCAAAGTTAGAGTGTTATGTTGGAAGTGTGAGAGTGAGTGAGAGAACGTGAGTGACTAAGGTTGCAAAAATAAAAACAGATTTTGGGCCTACAAGAGTGGCCCACTAAATAACTTAAACTTCCAGATTCGTAAACGCTCGCTTAGCGAACAACTAGTGAACGCTCGCTACATGCTCGCCTAGCGAGTGTGCTAGCGAGCATGACAGAATTTCAAATTTTCCAGCACAGCAGGCCCAGTCCAGTTTTAGCATGTTTCCACCATTGAGACCCCACAACACACAACAAAAATAGCAAATACTTACAATGTTGAGGTGCCTCTCAACAAACGCTTGTTTAACATCGGATAAGCTCGACAGTCCAAGATGTTCACTCAGGAACATCCAAAAGGAAGGCACAACTTTCTCGATCCACTAGACCGCCAAGATAGACCTTTAAACGTTCGCCATTCACCGTCCAACTGTCCTTCTTCTCCATGTCTTCAATGAAAACAACCCCATATGTTTTTACCTCTTTCACACGAAATGGTCCGGACCATTTGGACTTCAATTTTCCAGGGAACAACCTCAACCTGGAATTAAACAAAAGTACCAACTGCCCGGGCATAAATTCCTTTTTCCTGAACTTCTTGTCATGATATTCTTTGACTTTTTCTTTGTACAACCAACTTGAGTGATATGCGGCATCGCGCATTTCTTCCAACTCAAGTAGTTGCACCTTTCTTTTCTCACCGGCCACATCTTTATCAAAGTTCAAAAATTTTAAGGCCCATAAAGCCTTGTGCTCCAATTCGACCGGCAAATGGCAACTTTTACCAAATACCAATTGAAATGGAGTTAGCCCAATTGGAGCCTTGTAAGCAGTGCGGTATGCCCACAAAGCTTCGTCCAATTTTTGCGACCATTCTTTTCTAGAATTCGACATGGTTTTTTCAAGGATTCTCTTAATCTCAGAGACTTCGGCTTGCCCATTTGCCTGTGGGTGATACGGAGTTGCCACCCTATGTGTTACACCGCAATGGTTTAAAACGCTTTCCAACGGTGCATTACAAAAGTGTGACCCTCCATCACTTATCAACACACGAGGGGTTCCGAAACAGGAAAATATGTTTTTTTTAAAAAAATTGTATTACCGTTTTGGAATCCGCCCGAGGTGAGGCAATTTCCTCAACCCACTTTGAAACATAATCAACTGCAACAAGAAAATATTCATTTCCGTAAGAGGGTGGGAAAGGTCCGACAAAATCGATACCCCAACAATCAAATATTTCAACCTCTTGAATGTTTTGGAGAGGCATCTCATCTCTCTTACCTATCCCGCCACTTCTTTGGCAACTATCACAACTTTGCGAATGGGCATTTACGTCTTTGAAAATAGTAGGCCAATAAAATCCTGACTGGAGGACTTTAGTGGCCGTTCTTGCCCCATTAAAATTTCCGCCGTAAGGCGAGTTGTGACAGTGCCAAAGAATACTTCGCGATTCATCGCCGGTAATACACCTTCTCAAAATGTTATCACCACCCAACCTAAACAAGTATGGGTCATCCCACACATAATATTTACAATCCGAGAGGAATTTCCTTTTTTGGTTTGGAGTTAGGTTGGGCGGCACAAAACCACTAGCCTTATGGTTCGCAAAGTCCGCAAACCACGTCCTAACTTGAACTTTAAAAAGTTTTTCATCTGGAAATTCTTCTCGGATTTCCTTTTCAGAAGATGTAACCTCCACATTAATAAGGCGAGATAAATGATCCGCCACCAAATTTTCTGATCCTTTCTTGTCCTTAATTTCAACATCAAACTCTTGCAACAAGAGGATCCAACGGATGAGCCTTTGCTTCGAATCCGATTTGGTGAGCAAATATTTAATCGCCGAGTGGTAGGTATACACAATTACCTTAGAACCAATAAGATAAGACCTAAACTTTTCAAGAGCATACACTATCGCAAGTAATTCTTTTTCAGTGGTGGCATAATTAATTTGCGCCTCATTTAGAACTTTACTTGCGTAGTGTATTGCATGAAATTTTTTGTCTTTTCTTTGGCCTAATACCGCTCCAATTGCATAGTCTCTAGCATCGCACATGAGCTCAAAATTTAAAGTCCAATTCGGAGCGACTATAATTGGAGCGGTAACCATTTTTTCCTTCAAAATTTTAAAAGCATGTAAACAATCTTCGGTTAAGAGAAATACCTGATCCTTGGCGAGCAAGTTACTCAAAGGCCTAGCTACCTTTGAGAAGTCCATGATAAAGCGCCGGTAGAACCCGACATGCCCAAGAAAGCTTCGGATTCCCTTCACATTTACCGGAGGAGGCAACTTTACAATCACGTCAACTTTTGCTCGATCAACTTCGAGCCCTTTTGAAGAGACTTTATGTCCGAGCACTATCCCCTCGGTCACCATGAAGTGGCACTTCTCCCAATTAAGAACCAGATTTTTCTTCACACACCTTTCAAGCACCGTTTCCAGATTATCCAAGCATAAACCAAAAGAACTTCCAAACACGGAGAATTCGTCCATGAACACTTCCATCGTTTTCTCGATCAGGTCGGCAAATATAGCTTGCACACATCGTTGGAAAGTCGCTGGTGCGTTGCACAACCCAAAGGGCATTTTTCTGTATGCAAAAATTCCAAACGGACATGTAAAAGCCGTGTTTTCGTGATCGGTCGGGTCAACTGCAATTTGGTTGTACCCGGAATAACCATCTAGAAAACAATAGTATTGTTGTCCTGAAAGTCTCTCTAACATTTTGTCCATGCACGGGAGTGGGAAATGATCTTTTCGAGTTGCGGTATTCAACCGCCTATAATCAATGCATATTCTCCACCCGGTTGCCACCTTTGTCGGTATCAACTCATTTTTTTCGTTTCGAAGTACGGTCATGCCACCTTTTTTTGGAACCACATGCACAGGACTCACCCATGGGCTATCCGAAATTGGGTAAATCATTCCTGCATCCAAAAGCTTAACAACTTCTTTTCGAACAACTTCCTTCATAGTAGGATTTAAGCGGTGTTGAGGTTGAGCTACCGGCTTAAAATCCTCTTCCATTAAGATCTTATACATGCAATAGGAAGGACTAATTCCTTTGAGATCGGAAAGAGTCCACCCCATGGCTTCTTTATTCTTTTTCAGCACATCAATTAAGCGAGATTCTTCATTTTTAGACAAAAGGTTGCTTATGATAACCGGATTTTCTTCGGTTTCATCAAGGAATGCATACTTCAAGTTAGAAGGTAGCATTTTCAATTCAATTGGTGATTTTTCTTCATGGACCTCCTTTCTCAACACTTCCTCTTCGACTTCCCATGGTTGTAACTATTTAAGACTATCAAGTTCTCTTAGACATTCATCAAGAGCTTGCTCTTCTTCAATTGTGAAAACTTCAAAAGAGTCATCAAGAGCTAACTCCATGGGAGATATATCATGAACATGTTTGGAAACTTCAAAAGTTGCCTCTTCGATAACATCAATTCGAAAGCTATCCCGACTATCCTTTGAATGCTTCATAGCTTCGAAAAGATCAAAAGTAACTTCTTCGTTTTGGACCCTCACTTTCATTAAACCGTCGTCAACGTCAATCATCATGCGTGCGGTTTTCATGAAAGGTCGGCCAAGAATAAGTGGAGCATCATCATCCTCTTCCATATCAATCACAATGAAATCAACCAGAAAGAAGAATTTGTCAACTTTAACCAATACGTCTTGGGCTAACCCATGAGGATGGGTAGTCAACTTATCGCCCAATTGCAAAGTCATTCGGATGGCCTTCATTTCAATGTTGCCAAGCCTCTTCACAATAGACAAAGGTATGAGATTAATGCTTGACCCCAAATCAATAAGCCCTTTTCCGACATAAACATCACCAATTGTAACCGGTAAAGTAACTCGTCCCGGGTCAACCTCTTTTCTCGGAAGAGTCCGTTGGATGATGGCACTACAACTAGCATCAAGAACAATTGTTTCTGGTTCCGTGTACCTCCTCTTTTTAGTAAGTATGTCTTTCATGAACTTGGCATACTTAGGCATTTGCTCCAAGGCTTCGGAAAATGGAATATTTATTTGAAGTTGTTTGAAAATATCCATGAACTGGGCATAATGTCGTTCATTCTCCCTTCTAGATGGAGCATGCGGATACGGAAGGTTTTGGATAGGAGTAGCACCCATTACCTCCTTTCCTTTTGAAACTCTAGAATTCCTTCCTCTTTTATTTTTTACTTCCCCCACCTTAGCTTCATCACTCTTATTTTTTTCAACTTCCACACTTCCTTTATTTTCAACTTCAGCATTCTTTTCATCCTTTTCAACTTCAACCATTTTTTTATTCTTTTCAAATTCTTCCTCACTCCACTCCCCAACTTCACCATCAGTTCTATCATCTATTTTTTTCTCCTCATCTTTTTTTTATATTCTCTCTTTTTTCACTCTCATCTCTTTTTTCACTCTCACTAACCAACTGCCTTCTACTTCTCGTCGTTATCGCTTTACAATGCTCCTTTGTATTTGTTTGCGTGTTCGCCGAAAAAGATGGTCCGGGTTGTTGTTCCGCTAGTTGTTTAGCAAGTTGACCGACTTGAGTTTCGAGATTTTTGATTGCCGTATCGTTGCTCTTTTTATTAGCCATTGACATTTGCATGAATTGTGTCAATGTCTCTTCTAACTTTGAAGATACGACCGACGGTTGTTGAGGTTGATAAGGATTTTGGCGGCTAGAATTACCACCCCCATAACCTTGGTTATGGTGATAGTTACCCCTTGGTTGGTACCCTTGATTTGGTTGATAGAGTTGTTGTTGTTGTTGTTGGTTTTGAGGATGTTGTTGATACGATTGTTGTTGTTGCCTAGGTTGGTAGTCTCGTTGATTTTCCATGTAATTTACCTCTTCGAACCCGGGAGGTGGACAAAATCCGGTATCATGTTCACCCTTGCAAAGCTCACAATAATCTATTTGTTTAGCTTTTGAAGACTCTTTCATCTCTTTGATTTGTTGAGTTAAGAGTTTAACTTGTTGTGAAATGAGTTTATTTTGGGCAAGAATAGCATCGTTTGTCCCAAGTTCAATCACTCCCGGTTTCTTCAAAGTGTTACCTCTACTTTGACTTTGGAGGTCATTCAGAGCCATACGATTAATGATATCCGTAGCTTCATCGACGCTTTTTAAACAACAAAGAACCACCCGTGGTGGCATCCAATAAAGTCTTACAATTTGGTTGAAGGTCGTTTTTGAAAATGTGGATTTGCATCAATTCATCAAAACCATGGCCTTTGCACTTTCGAAGCATGGATTTAAATCTTTCCCATGCCTCGTTCAATGATTCGTTGGCTCCTTGAGAAAACACGGAAATAGCCGTTTTGGATTCCATGAACCGGTTGTGGGAGAAAAATCTTTCAATGAACTTCTCTTCCAACACGTTCCAATCCATCATGACTGCAGGTGTTTGATCCAAGTACCAATCTTTAGCTTTGTCGAGCAAAGCATGAGGAAAAAGTCTTTTGAACAACGGTAACTCTTGAGCTTGATCAACTCCCGCCGCCAATGCTATCTCGTAAAATTTGGTGAGAAAATAAAAGGGGTCTTCATGGTCCATTCCGGTGAATGGACTTCCGTATAGCAAATTAAGAGTTCCCGTCTTCATCTCGGCTAGCCTTCCCGTGTGGCTGGCAAATTGAGTAGTGTTTCTCGGACTGTTGATACATGGTGTGGAAACGGGCGGTGGTGGTGGTGGATCCATGATAGGTATGAAAGGTGGTGGTGGTGTTGTAGAAGAACCTTCTCCTTGTTCTTGTCGTTGTCTATCTTGTTGCCTCCTTCGTCTTGTTCTGCTATTCAGTCTCCTTGCGATTCTTTCAATCTCGGGATCAAAAAGAATTTGGTCCTCAGGAATCTGCCCTCGCATAAAACAAAAGCTGCACACTAAACCAAACAAATTAACAAGCACAAGTCAAACAATTCAGAAGTTAAAAATTCAACAACTATTGCGATGCTTGCAATATCAATTCAAATTCGCAATATCAATTCAAATTCCCTGGCAACGGCGTCATTTTGTTGTAACAGTGGTAGAGTATCGGGTTTTTGTTATCGTATCCACAGGGAATTTGTGATATTGTCGCCGTTCGACAGTTGTCAAGTTCTTAACTTTATAGTAACAAAAGAGGGTTTGGTTTTTAGTCACGACAGCTTGCATAAAAGTAAGATAATGCGGTAAAGATTCGTTTTACGATTAAAGAAATATTGTCAAAGTAAAAGTTCGATGATCACTTTGCATGTATATGTTCGATCAACAAAACTAGTAAACTCCGTTAGATGATAATCACATTCACAATATCCTCTCAATGTGTTTATTTCTAACACACACTGTGATGTTTCCCATTTTGATCCATTGTTGATTTCTCACACAATCTATCAAAATGACAACTTTTAGGGTTTGATATTTTAGTGAACAACCACATTCAAAACAATTTCTAGCTCAAGAAGATAGATGGATGAGAACCTAGGTCAAGAGTTGGAAAATATCTTTCAATCATAAACCAACACAAAGAGTTAACAATAAAACAAAGTTTTCACCATATATTCATCATCAAAGAGTTTACAAATGAAGATCATCCCATTTACATACAAAGCTTATGATCATCTACATCTAACCTTGACAAAAGGAAAGATTTAGCCACTCATTTTCATGGTAGCTTGCACAAGAAACTTAGGAAGAAGGTTGATGAACATCCGAGTCGAAGAATCTAACTTGGATGAGAATCCACCTTCTTTTTGTAGAATAATGTTAATATATGAAGAAATGAGAGATATTGGGTTTCTAGGGCACAAAAATCCCTTTACAGCAAAAACTAGTAAAAAAATGATCTGTTCTCAAAAAGTGCACATTGCTACTTATAGAAAAAGTTGTTGTATTGTCACGCTCGAGACCTTGCTCGCCTAACGAGCTCACAGCGAATGCTCGTTACAACCTCGCCTAGCGAACATGCTAGCGAGGACTGAGGATTTGATTTTGGAATGCTTCGCTACTTGCTCGCTAGGTGCTCGCCTAGCGAGTCCTTCGCCACCTTCCTCGCTGCCAGCGAATGATGTCAATTTGATTCTGTCCAAGTATGGGAGTGTTCGCTAGCAGCTCGCCTAGCGAACATTCGCTACCTCAATCGCTTAGCGAACATGCTAGCGAGCTTGCTTTTGATTGCTTTCTTTCTTGATTCCTTTGCCATTTTTCTTGTGTCTTTAAATTCTACTCTTTCATGCCTAAATACTGCACAATAACACACAAATCAAAAGGACCAAGAGTATTTCACAAAATGTTGCATATAAACAAAAGCAAGGCGGTTTTGCACACAAACTTGACAAAAAGGAGCGAAAGATGCCCACATTTGATAGCTCAAATAAGCACAATTGGGCATCTAACAGTTACACCCATCACTAAAGGAACAACTTTGCTTGGGGTTAAGCCCCTCGCAATGCTATATATATATATATATATATATATATATATATATATATATATATATATATATATATATATATATATATATATATATATATATATATATATATATATATATATATATATATATATATATATATATATATATATATATATATATATATATATATATATATATATATATATATATATATATATGTGGGGTGACCCCTCGCAAATATGGTATAGATTTTTTTTAGATTTTGAAATTGGACATTATGAGGGGTTACCCCTTGCAAAGAAGAAAAAGCGTCTAAAATGGAAGTGAATGAGCTGAAAAATGTTGTCATATGCAAGAGGATATCCATCAACAACTATATTCGTTTAGTTAGCAAGGCGATACCCTTTATCAATTGTAACCATTAAGTTAAATCAGCCACAAATTTTATTTACTATGCCTGCTACATGATTGTAAAGTGTCTGCAACACGCCGGATGTTTACTAGGGTCTACTCCTCACAAATTATAGCCGCTATGGCCATGTGGGGTTTCCCCTTGCAATTTCTGCCACAGTCTCCTACGCCACTACAAGGCTCTGCAAAATGTCATAAATTTGCTAGATTTTGCCCCTCGCGATTTATCTCTCTTATGCTAACGTGGGGATGCCCTCACTATTTTTCATCCATAAATGCATGTCCACTTCCATTCTCTCTCTCTCTCTCTCTCTCTCTCTCTCTCTCTCTCTCTCTCTCTCTCTCTCTCTCTCTCTCTCTCTCGTTTTCATTTTCCTTCTCATCAGCAACCCTTTGCCTCTCTCATTTTAAAAAAAAAAACTCTTCTTCCTTCAAACATCTCCCATTTCTTCTTCTTTCAAATATTCTACCATTATGAAATTAGGTAAATATTAACGGTTTATTTTAATTTCTATGAATCTATAATATACATTCACTAATTAATTTGTTATTTTTTATCTTATGGATTGCATGTATAAAGGTGTCAAATTTCATCAAAAGGAAGCTTCAAATTTAAGTGAGCAAGATTCTGATTTCTTCATTTACAAAAGGTGCACGTTTTTATTTTATTTTATAATATTTAGGTGTATTTGGTATTGACATGTGTTGATATTGAAATTTTTAGTGCGAGTAAAAAAATTATATTTCGAATATATATATATATATATATATATATATATATATATATATATATATATATATATATATATATATATATATATATATATATATATATATATATATATATATATATATATATATATATATATATATATATATATATATATATATATATATATATATATATATATATATATATATATATATATATATATATATATATATTATTTAGTGTATATAAATATGTATATGTTGTTTATACTATTTAGTGTATAAATATAAAAAATAATATTGTTTATATATTTTATTGTATATAAATTTGTAAAATTAGTATAAAAAACATATATTATATTTTTATAAAAAAGTAGATTTAAAAAAATAGATTATATATTAATACGGTTTAGAAAGTATGTAATATATTTTAGTAATTAATTTAGAAGGTAAGTTTTACGTTTTATATATTATATTTTAAATTTTAAATTTGAGTTGTGCCTTTTTGTTAATACTAACTAAAAATTTTGTTGTTTAGTCTTGTACTGTCATATCAAACAGTATCGTGTATAATAGAAGTTATGAAACAAAAGTATAAATAGTTTTGGCCGACTTATGGAGCACTTTCCGATGAAGAGCAAGAAAATTGATATAAGTTATTTCAAGTATAAGGCCAACTCATTTAAGTAACTATTATTTTAATTTCCTTTATATTTATAGAGCATCTGAAGTTCGTGGCTTCAACTATGCAACATGCAATATTTACAGAGCATCTAAAAATTTTATTTTCTTCTGGTGGTGTAGTATTTCGTTTTTGTGTTGGTCCCCACTTAAAAACCACCCAAAATTTTACCCAAAATGACCAAACTCTTGGCTTGCACATGGGAGATGATTTTTGAATTCTTGGGCAAAAATGGAAGTTTGTAAAGTGTGTTGTAGTGACAAAACTTGCTTAGCAAATTCACTCACTTGGCTAGCTCATTTCACACGAATTTCTCACACTTATCCAACCCTAGACATGTGCACATGATTTTGTTTTCAAACCTTCATCTAAACCACCACCATTTATGTGTATTTTCATTATTTTCATTTCCAACCAAAAATAACAAACTCCAAACCTCTTTCTTCGTTTTCACTCCTCATTTTTACCCTAGAAGGAATCACTCTATAAATAGAGACTTCCCTCATTGCTTTTCTAAAGCTTGAAGAGCCACAAAAATTCTGTCAAATTATTTCACGAAAACCTCCGGTTTAGGAATTTGTGTGCAAGATAAAAACATTTTTAGCAAGACTTATTTGCCCATATCTCAAGTAGGAAGTGTGAGGAAGCCATAGCAAAAAGAACCGGAGCAAACAGAGTCCTGAGGAAAGAGAATGAGCTTCATCTTCCAGCCTCCTTACACACTCTTGCGAAGGTCCATTTTTTAAAAACTATTTCATGTGATTTTTGTTGCTAATTTTTTGGTATTTATGTGTTGAATAATGTTCTTAATCATTTGTAAACTTATTTTGCATTTTTATCATATTTTGAGATAGTTTAAGTTTTGGTGTGTTTTGAGTTTTCCTGATTTTATCGTAAACCGTGTTGTTTTTGCAAAAACTAATCGCATATTCAAATTCCTTGCGAAATTTCAGTTAAGAATGACCTCCTATTTTTCATTTTATGGGTTGTTTTGGAGCTCCATTTTGAGCTTTAATGGTGAAAGGGTGGTGCAATCGCGTCCAATATACATGGGCTGCTATTTTTTTCTTTCCTGTGCCACGTGGCACGATCTGGTGCGCCCTAGGTTGTTAAAACCTTGGTCTGGATCCTGTGCGCACAAGAAATGAACGCCCACGTGAACCCTTGGGATCTCATCCGTTGTCGTTTAAGCTATGTAGATCATGCAGATGGTGTTCAATCTTCGTGATATTGGATCTGTACCGCATGATGGTGATCGCATGGCCACGCATGTGAGGATACATAGAATGGACTAGTTTTTTTTCTCCACAAAAAGAAGTAGCGTTGGGCCCGATTTGGTTTTGGGCCTAGTCTTTCTTTCATTGTTTTATTTTATTTGAATCCTTTTTTTTTAATTTCTCACCCTTTATTTATTTATTTCATAACTTTTTCTTTATAAAGGCTTTGTTAGATCTTTTTTTTTTTTAAATTATACTAAATTTAATTTCCTGTTAGTTTATTTGATTTATTTTATTTAATGTCTCAAGATATTTTTCATATTTTTATTTTATTTTTTATTATTTAATTTCTATTTTATTTGATTTTCTTGTGAGGAAGTACTTCCTTTGATACCTTTGTTAAAAGGTTGAGGAATTGAGTGACTTCTCCTCAACATTTGAAGCTAATGTTTTAGCCACAGTAAGGACATTGGTTCGAGATCATATGATGCTAATTGGAGCTTGGTTGAAGTTACCTAAGGTGACTTACCATTTTTCTTATTGCAACCCTCGATCATCTTCCATTTCTTAACCTAGTTTGCATTGATCTTATATTTTGAACATGCTCCTTAGCTTATTTTCTTCCCATCTTTTGCATGCGCTTAAATAAGTTTTTGAAATTATGTTTTCATATTTTTTGGGGATTTTATTAACCTTTTTTTCTATTTTTGTTGATGACCTCTTTAAGGTTACTCTTATTGCATTGTGTTTGAGCTACATGTCTAGTCTATGGATCCTTTAACCTAGTTAAAGTTGATTATAGCTCATAGAATTTTAGAAAATGATAACCTACTGCCTTGAGGTCATTTATGCTTTGGTTTCATGATCACTTGATCTTTTTTCCATTTATGGTGTATTTTACAAGTTTAACATGTTTTGAGTGTTCTAATTGTGTGCATTTTGAACTGGTCTTATATTGTTATCTCTATACATGTGCTAGATGTTGTTATATGATCTTTGTATCATATGTATGAGATGTTTGACTAGCTTCCCCCTTGCGTTTATGCAACCATTTCATGATCACTTTGTCTCACACACACCTTAAGTTATACTTGTTCATGATGAGAATGTTTGATTTGCATTTTGAACATTGTTTTGAATGTATGTCTTCATGTCCTACCTTGATCGTCTTTGTGATATTTTAATTGGCATGCTTTCTGCCATTTGGTTTCTCATCTCACATTTTTCATACTTTGATCATTTGTTATATATTTCATTTGATTATACACTTGTGACTATGCATCTCTTATCTTGTTAAATTGGACCTTTTGTCTTTGTTTTTTGGTGTAGTTCTTTTAGATTATCATTGTACATGTTATTCATACCTTGTCCATGTATCATGTATCATCTCCCCCTTGGTGGGCCTTATGTTTCCCTCTCCGCATTTTAAAATGTAATAGCTTAGTATTTTTATGCTTATTTGCTTACTTGTTAAGAAAGATATAAATGAACTAGGTTAGAACATGTTTTCAAAATAAAGGACAAATGAGGCTTGATCCAACATCAAGTCATTTTCAAATTCATTTCAACTTGGACCACCTTAGAGTTTTTCCTTCTCTTTTCATATCTCTTCCATCAACCCACACTAACCTTGTATGTATTCCACCTTTATAAGTCGATTGCTTCGCACATCGCCATCAACCTACCATGATGTATTCACTGCCTTTTATTTCCAAAACTTTTCTCTATTTCTTTTTGTCTCCTTAAGCCTAAAAACCTTGGTCTTGTACCAAGTGCATTTTCAAAACTCTTTTCCTAATAAAACTTGGATAGTTGTGGAGTGGTTAGGAGAAAGCCTTGTCCTATCCCGAGTGCTTGACATTACCTTTAGGGTTCACTGTTGTAAAGCACTTACCATTCAAGATCAAAACATCTTTGATAAGAGAATGAAGTTCTGTTTGTATTAAACTAAAGAGAGAGGATTGAGTGAAGACTTCTTCCTCTCTGAGTATTATGATACTCACTTTAGAATGTGTGGTCTCGATACTCGCCTTTCAATACGAAGACGTGACTATATTCCCCACACCATTTTCACAATAAATCTTGTGAGATAGAGAATTGGGTACTACCCGCAAGGGGTTACTATCCGAGGACTTGTTCCACCCTTAAAAATGACTTTCACAAATCAAACGTGACATCTTGCCTCGATGGCGAAAGCTATCTCTTTTCAAAAAGGATATGTTACATCCGTTCTACTGCAAACAAGGAACGCCTAAGACTCCACAAGAGAGCTGCAATACACCTAACTGCTAGAATGTGCACACTAACATCATCCTTAAAAATACCAGTAAACCGTAGGCCGAACTACGTCTGCTCTGATTCTTCACCTCTTTTAAGTGAAGATACGTAGGCACGAGGGCCCCAATCCTTGTCAAACACTTTCCCGTCTTTTATCCGTAGTTCTCCGAACTACGTTGACTCTGACTTTCTCATACCTGTTGAGAATACGTAGGCCTAGGACCGCGAGGTCCTACCGAGTCTCTTTCCCTTATTTCCATACCTTTCTCTCTCCCCTTAGAACAATATTAGAAAGTAATACCTGTTAGCAAATACCTTCGCGCATATGAAAAACAAATGGTTCCCATCGAGTACGATGGATGCGAGGGGTGCTAACACCTTCCCTTCGCATAACCGACTTTCGAACCCTTTCTCTTGGTTGCGAGACCATCTTATCCATTTCCTCCTTGGGGTTTTCTCGATGTTTTCCCTTCCCCTTATGGGATAAATAAAGTTCGGTGGCGACTCTTCTGCCTTTCCATTTTTTCCTCTTCGTCGTTGCATTTTTTCGAGTAGCGACAGCTGGCCATCGTGACCGAAAATGAGACGCAGTTCATTGACAAAAATTTCCAAGACTTTGTGACCAAGCTCGAAACAAAGCAACAATTTACGTCAGTTGAGCACCCGCAAACAAACGGCCAGGCGGAGACCCCAAACAGAGTTATCCCGCGGGGCCTGAAACGATGGCTCGGGGACGCCAAGAAGAGATGGGTCGAGGAGCTCCACAGCGTACTCTGGGCTTATAGAACGACGCCTCACTCGACCACCGGGGAGACCCCTTTCTGACTGACCTACGGGACCAAAGCGGTGATCCCAGTAGAAATAAGGGAGCCGTCCAGAAGAACTGAATCCTCCCTCGAGGAAGAGACCAATGAAGAGGCCCTCAGAGATGAGCTCGACCTAGTCGAAGGATCCGTTCAGGGGCAGCTCTCCGCGAAACCGTACTAAAGCAGAATATTTCCCTTTGATATGACAACAAAGTCATAAAACGTGAGTTCCAGGTCGACAACCTGGTCTTGCAAAGAAACCAGAAGGACTCACACGAGGGCAAGCTCGCAGCGAATTAGGAGGGCCCTTACCGTGTTTGGGATAAGACGGAACACGAGGCCTACTACCTCGAAAACTTACACGGGGAAGAAATTGCTCAACCATGGAATGCTGAGAAGCTCAAAAGATACTACATTTAGACACAATCCATGACGATTAGCCTCACGATCGCGGGAGCGTGAGCTGGTACAAACACGTCTCCCAAAACTCAACGAGATGATAAGCGCCTGCCTTTTGTGTATGCGAGCAGAACGCTCTATCCGACGGGGATCCCTCAATCGAGCTCCACCGCTGCAGTACCGAGATGGCAGAACACCCAGCTCGCGATGGGATGTTCACGCCACGGAGAGTGGGCTGCAATCGCGGCCCCCACTTTGTTACTGACCAGGTAATACCCTGGTCAACTGGCCAGTTCCCTACACTATCGGGCACAACAAACAATGTCGAGCTACCACTCCCACCAATATAAAAACATGCAAGCAAGCATACAAAAATCCATGCAAACGGGCATACATAAACTAATAAACGAGCACACAGAAATACTTAGGAAAAACGATAAACAATTATTATACAATCGCGGGCACTAGCCCAGCTGTTCAAAAATTACAATAAAGGGCACAAGGCCTAAACAACAATAAAAAATTATTCCACGGCACGCAGGCCAACAAAAAACGGGCACGCAGGCCGCACAAATTCCTATTCGCTAGTATGATCCTCCCCTTCTAGGACGGGCTGGTCCCCCTCGTCACCGTCTGGTCCGTGGGGAACCACGATGCGATCACCTTGGACTTGATGGTAGGGGCCTGTTTCCGCGGTCACGAAATCCACGTCGGGGTTGGCGAGCTGAAGCTGGGCCACAACACTCTTAAAACCTACCTCGACAGCTCCCTGACAGTCATCCTCCAAAAACTGAATCTTTTCCACCAGCTCGCATCGGGAAACCAGAAACTTCTCCTCGTCAGACTCTTCGTCGGCGGGAGCAAGCAGGTCCTCGAGTTCAGCGACCCAGCCCTTCAGTTGAGTCTGCTCGTCATCCCCATCCTTCACCATCTTCTCGAGCTCCTTGATCCGCTCGCACCGGGCCTTGTCCTGCCTTTGATATTCCTTCTGGTAGGAAACCAGCTTAGACCTAACCTCCTCAGTCACTGCCAGCTCGCCCCACACTGTTGCCAAGTCTGCTGAAGAACAAGCCTTTTCATTGTGTATAACATCTTCCTCCGGGCCTCTTTGCTGGCGGCCAGGATGGTCTTCATTTCCTCGGGAGCCACGATAGGGACGTTATCCCCGGTAAAGAAGTTAGGTCTTAGATAGCAGGGGGGAAGGACGAAATGACGGTCAGGAGAGCTGTCTGTCAGGTCGATCGAGGACGTCTCAGACTCTCGTCGCCTCTTGGGGACCGGCGGAGCAATCGGGGAGCCGCTATCTTGGAGGGACGGAGTTGACCCCACCAGTCCAACACCGACCTCCTTTAAAACAATAGCGGCCCTCCCTGTAGGATGTCGACCACCTCCCTTGAGCAGCTTCATGACACGTTCTTCCATCGAACCCATAACACCTCCAAAGAAAACACAAAAAAGCAAAGTCAGTGTGGGATTTCGAAGCAAAACGAATAGACCCGAGGAAGCTGCTCGCTACCTAAGAAACGATGAGCTTTTGCCTCGGTTGGATACTCGAGGAGGCCCTTCGTGTTGATATATCTAGTCTCAGTCCGGATCTCTCCGCTGGCGTCGCGGATGTACTGCCCGTCCGGGGTCACATATTTGCGAGGGGGGAGCCGCCCGACGAAGTCGATCAATTTCTTGAAGGCCAAAATATCATCCTTGTCTAGATGGTTAGACCAGTAGATGAAGCTCTCTGTGCTAAAGTGAAAATGCAGCTCCATCCACTCCAAGGGGAAATGGGAGTGGAAGTCCACCTCGAACTTGCCGTTCACCACGGTAACCTCACATCGGAACAACGTATTGAGGGCCCCGTCCATTTCCGGCATCACCACATACCACCTGTCCTTGGACCCCCTGACAGAATTCGTGTATGCCCGGAAGAGTTTGGTCGGCTGCTTCAAGGATACCCAATTGTGTCGCGCAGACACAGTCTACCGTTGCAGATGGAAGACGCAAAAGAATAGTGGAATGCTGGCCTCGAGCTCGAGATAGTTGTAGACGATCTCAAAGGCATGAATGAAAGAAAGAGAGTTGGGGTGGAGCTGAGAGGGCGCCAACATCAAATGGTCGAAAACCCCCTGTTGAAAATCCGTGAATGGCAAACGCATCCCCACCTCCTTAAACGCGAACTCATACATGGGGAATCATCCCCCGTCATAGCGAGAATAGATGCGATCCCGTTCCCGAGGACGACATGCCCTGAACTGGCGAGGAGTCCCGACCACTCTATCCTCGATTACGGCGAAGACATCCGCATCATCGACAACGAAGCGCGACATGTAGTTAAGGGGTTAGCCCTCGGCCCATTCTTATGTCGGCTTGTCCAGAGGCTCCACGACGGTCCCATCTTAGCGACCCCCTTCGTCGTCAGATAGATACCACATTATTTCCTCTTCTTCGCGGGCAGCCATTTACTTGAAAAGCAGAGGAACTCGGTGAATTTGACAGCTAAATCAAATCCACCCTTCCACCGCAATTCAAGTGAAAGGGCGTGGACGCCCGAAGCCGAGGAGAACTACGACACGCCCCTGATCGCCTAGAAAACACATTTGGGCTAACCCTAGATCCTCCATTGTCCCTGAGGAATTCATCCTTTTGTCCTCGGGGTATTCATCGATCGTGCCCGGGGTATTCATCGAGCACCCTCGGGACATTCAACAATCATCATATCTCCCCGGGCCACTCATCGCAAGTGTCGGGGACGTTCGGTCAGAATCCTAGTTTTGAAGTACTTTCCGGCATATTCTCCGGAAACATCCACGGCCTCCCCGGTAGGCCCGTCTGAGCTGTCGGAAACACCGCCGGAAGCCTACTAAAACACCAGTAGAGGGGGAAGAAACTTACGTGATAAGGAGGAGAAAGGTGGTTGCGTCGAGCAGAAATATTGTAGAAGTCGAGTAAAAAATTCAGAGAATTGAGCGGCAGTAAGGAGACAAGTGAGCGAAAAGACGGACTAAGCCCACGTATATATACACCCCTAGCACGAGAAACGAAGCGTCACTAGGCATTCAAGTGCCTAGCTCGTAGCCTCCTTAGGGTGACACGTGGCAACTCCCAGCTTTCCCTGCTTCTCTTCAGGTTCCCTATCCTCGTCCGCGGGCCTCCCGACGCATCGTAGGCTCGCCCGACCACTATGGCCGCGGACAAACCGATGAAGCGAGATGCTCGACACCTCTGCACCTTAAGTCATAACTCGTTTTACTGCGGACAACGACTTGGAGGGCTACTGTTTTGGACTGGGCCGACACTTGGCCCACAGTCGAGCAGACCCAACCTCACATCGGGTTGGAAGGCCCAATAAGACCTAAACTGCCTCCCCGTCGGACAGAGTCTTTATCCCGTCGGGCAGAACACTTTCTCCCGTTGAGCACAAACATCTTGGCAGTCGAGCAGACACCTCACATCTCCTGGGCACACTCTCTCTTCCCAACCGTCGGGCAGACCCTATCCAGCTCAGGGGCTCCTCTGACCTCTCCCGCGTTCTCAACATGTCCCTTACACGGAGACACGTCATCTGGTAACTACCCGTGCTCTAATTATTCGGAGTTACACTAGGGCAAAGACCACGTGCTGGTCTTTCTGACGCCACGTCAGCCCTAGTAGTTACCAACATTGGGCCTGACAACCCAACCCAACACAATGTAACTGTTGGCCTTACGCTGGGGGCACACTATAAATACCCTATTTCATTAGAGGGTCAGGTAATATCATTCTTACTACTTTTTCTGTACTTGTTATCACTCTGCCCGACTCTTACTTTGACATCAGAGTGTGTTTCAGGTACACCCCCTCCATTCTTCCCAACAGTCAAACAACTCAGACATGTGGCCGACCATTGACTCCTTTTAATCTGGTGAGATCAGTTTTATTCACATGCTTGTGATCAAAACACTCTTTAATGATACAATGTTCGACTTTCTTTTTAGGGAGAGTGTGTAGATCTCTTTGCATCATCAATAGAATTCCAACTGTTGTATTGGATTCACTATTGTCAAGATCGCGATCCAGATCGTGGAATCGCACGATATTGCGATCTCAATCACCTCCACCGATCTGGATCGCAAGCAAGATCGTTTTCATGCGGCGGTGCTTCTCAAATTTTGCAACCGAGAAAGGAGAAGAAGATGCTCTGTTTTTTTCTTGCTCTCTTTTCATTTTCTCTGAGCTTTCATCTTCACTTTATTTTTATTTTAATATTGTTTATTAATTGGTTTAACAAATTGTAAGTTCACGGGACTAAGTTATACACACTAGTTGTACTGTACACAGTCAGAGTAATGTTTATCTTCTTTATACTCTTAAATTTTAATAATAATATAATATTATACTTATCTCATATTACACAAATAAAATTGAAACGATACTACTGTTATCTTTCCATAACTTATGCTAACAAGACAAATAGGATTTATATTTCTTTGTACTTATTATTATTTTTAATTGATTTTATTTGTATAATATAAGATGCTACAAGTAGTTGTACTTCATACAATATAAAATTACACTTTTTACAAAAATATAATTATAATATAATATATTCATTATTTTGTTTTATTACTGACAATAATTAAATATAATCATATAATTAAAAGAATATACAGCAAGTAATAGTAAGTTAATGACATTAATTAACGTATACATTAATATTTTATTTGTTAAATTATATTACAGACACATATCGATATTATAAAATTAATTGCATAAGATCTTCGGATCTTAATTACGATTTTATATTTTACGATTTTAATGTCTCATCTCGATTTTAGGTATTGTACTACAAAACTTCTTGTTGTTTTTCTCACGTATCTGACAACATATCTGACAACATTGATTGGATTATCGTTATTATTTTGAGGTATTGTACTACAAAACTTCTTGTTGTTTTTCTCACGTACACCTTGGTAAACATTATCAGTTTTGGACATGTTGAAAAGAATATGAATAATATTTTGGGAAAAGGTATATGGAATTAGGTTCAAAGTTTGGGAATTGCGTTATAATTCAAGCTCTAGCTACGCATTGGTCCGTGCTGCTGTCTGCTAACCTCATATTCATGAAGATTTTTTACGTCATATTTATCCAATACCAATTTCACAACCATATTTTAAACCGAAAATACTTAAAATTATTCTTGATTATTTGATTTTATATGTATATATATATATAAAATTAAATAAAATAAATTTTTTTTCAAACTTATATGTTAGGAGTTACATAACTGTTCAAATCATTTTTTTTCTACTTGTTCACCAACAAGTGAACGACTATTTATCAGAACCTTTTTTCAAATCATTTTGTTGTGAAGTTTTCTGCATGAAAATTTATGGGAAACATTTTCTAGAAAACCCACACACGCGCCCTTTGCACATAACTTGACTTAGTTTGTGTACCATTCAATATTTACTCGATTCTTTCAAATTTGATTGCATGGACAAATGGAATAGCTTACAACCATTGATTAACTCGAGACGTGGAAAGTATGAGAATCGTGGTTCATCTTGATTCACAAAGAGCCCAGATGCTCACGAAAATATATAAAAATAGACATGATAATATAAGATGAGCTTACCTTCTTTGACTAAATCAAAGATTCCTCTACTAAGAATCTCTTAAGCAAGACATAAAAGAAGATATGATACAAGATATCTTGTAACACCCCCACATTCTTCCTTCTTTTAATTAACAATGATATTGTTTATGTTTACTATTATTTGAGAATATCGTTTAATTGGTAAATTCTTTAGGTTTGGATATAGCATAGGATTTAGTGAATTATTTATGAAAATTTAAAAATATTTTAAGTAAGAGCAAGGATAAGAATAGATCAGGGATTAAGCTTATTAGCAAGACCAAATTCAGATTTTTATTTCCATTCTTCTTTACGCATGCAATTTAAGATAGGGATAGGCAAAAAGAAGGTTCTCTAAGTTGCATGCAAAGTTAATTTTTAAAAAATTCATTAATAAAACTGATGTTTCTTAAGCCAACATTCATAATTCTTTTTTTAGTCATAACCATTGCAGTTAGGGAGGAAGTTGATAACAAAATAAGAGAAATTTATGTTGATTAAGTGTTTAAACACATCAGAGAAGGAGGAAGTGAAGAGTATTGTTTTAAAAATATTGTTCAATTATAAAATTTATTTTTGATTTATAAAATTTTTTAAAATTAATTCTATTAGTTAGAACGAGATTAAGTATCGGCATCGAAGAAACAAAGAAAAAGGAGGAGATGAAGAGAATATATATATATATATATATATATATATATATATATATATATATATATATATATATATATATATATATATATATATATATATATATATATATATATATATATATATATATATATATATATATAGATAGATAGATAGATAGATAGATAGATAGATAGATAAATAGATCTTCTTGAGAGTTTCAAAAAACATGTGAGTTTTTCATAAGTTATGCCCACGAACCTTCTTACAATCAAATGAAAAATTTAATTGGCTAATCCTATAAATCAAAAAAGAGATTTTAGTAGATTAAGCTCTATATCAAACAGAATTTTTTAATAAGTTGAGCTCATGATCAAGGAGAGATTTTAAGTGCATGATCTAAAGACTCAAATAGAGATTTTCATTGATTAATCTCAAGAGCCAAACAAAAATTTTATTTAATCATATTACAAAAGAGATAATATCCTCTTTATTAAATTACAATGATTCCATAACACCAAAATGATTCCACATATATTTTTCACACTCAAATCACTAAGGTAATTTCGGTGAAGAAATAAAAAGATGAAATAGAAGAGACTAAAATGAGAAATAATAGTTAAAAGTTATTTTCTGGTGTACCAAAGAAATGAGAAAAATCCCTCTATTTATAGGAGATATTTTATCAAAAAGGAAAAATATCCTAATTCTAAAGAGTTTAAAAAAGACAGTAACCCTAATTCTAAAATGGAAACTCTATAAAGATTACATGACTTAATCGATTAAGAATATTTCTAATTAATTGAGGAGGACTTTTCCTTTAGGCCGTGTATAAATGCTTCCCAAATGATTAGGGACAATCTTGACCAATCACACATGAAACTTGATAGTTTTTATAGAGATTTTAAGGGTTTTTAGTAAGTTTAGAGAGGAAACGCAATGAGATTTTGATGTTACTTGATTGCTTTGTTGTTGCATATGCGCTCCCCCTTTGTTCCTCAACGAGAAGCCTTTTTATACCTATCTCACTTCCTATGGATCATTAAGGTGTTTCGCCTCAAGTTTCATGATTAAATGATGTTTATAACGTTCGTCGTTCTCATTATTATAATGTAATATCCTCTTTATAACGTTTTGTAACTCCCATGTAACCATGGGACTACCCTATAGCTGTTATGCCAGTTGCACACATCGTCCGAAAACATGTCTTTAATCATCATATAACCCGGGCTCCAACTTGTCTCATATGTAGCCAACCAAAATTCGTTACTTTTTGCAAATAGCCAGCATACCTACTTTCCATGCTTGGCCCCAGTGATTTATAACTCGACTTTGAGAATTTCGAGTTGTACATAAGCCCTCAAATCACGAGGCCCAATGGGATGAAGTGTTCAGACAGATAGTCCTAGAATTCTTTCTTTTTGAATGGGTCATACTTCTGTCCGGTATAGGTTTTTAAGAGTAATTATGATGGTCGTCTTGTTATAAGTTCTGCGATTTTTGGATTGGCTACATTTTGGTACAACAACATGTTGTTAGTAAGATGTTAAACCAGATGTTCTGCCAAGATAGTCATACATCATGTCCAACATGATATTGTGACATGTTCCAGGACATGTTATACCATAAAATTAGGGCATGACTATTTTGGTATTTTTAGTGTGTTCTGATTCACACATGTGCGTTATTCATGTGAGTATATTGTGGGAATTTTTGTTATGATATATTTTGTTAGTTTTCGTAAAAAGGATTCTTGAGCCTTTTTATAAAAGTTTGTATTTTGTTCCTATTATTGTGCAAGATGATTTGCAGTGAGATAAAACTGATTGCTGCTATTTGTGCACTTCAAGAAGCCCAAGTCCATTAAGTCTGAAGGCTATTTAAAGTGAAAACCTAACCCTATTGAAAAAAGAACAACACTTGAAGAATTTGGAGAATAAGGATTAACTGTGTTTTGTTTAGTCTTTAGGGTTTGTCTTAATTGTATGTTACTCATGTATCTTCTGATGCATTGAGGTTGACTAATTCTTCATTGTTAATTGTCCACTCTAAAGCTTTTAAGAAAAAATGTATTATTCTTGGTTGAAACTTTTAAGAAAAACCAAGTATTGTCTTGGAAGTGTGCTACTTTTATCATTTGTTGTTGTTGAATTGTCACTAGGATTGTGACTGATTAGGAAGTGAGAGGGGATCTCATATCTAGAGGGTGTCTAGGTAGAAGTTGCAAAAGGTAAGGATTAGGAGAGAACTTGTAAACTGAGGAGTTTAGCTTTAAACTAATACTATCATAGTGAATTTCCTTCCTGCCTTGGTAGCCCTCAAATGTAGGTGAGTTGCACCAAACTGGGTTAAGAATTGCTGGTGTTATTTTTACTTTTCTATGATTTAAATTTCAACTTTTCTATTTGAGTGATCAAACTGTTTTGATCCTAGTGTTGTCACGTCTGTCTCGACATCTTGTATCTGCGTGCCAGAATTTCACTTGTTATATCTCGTCCCTCTCTTTGTTATGAAGAATTTTACGGGGAAGCCAATCGCCATCATGACTCTAGTTCGATAGGGTCTCCTAACCATTTTAAATTCTTTCCATAAAACCTCAACTTTCTTTGTTTCTTTGTTCATCATTCTTGACCCTTGTTCCTTTATCTTCAGATTGTTATCCAGATTCTTACGCCCTGTGCTAGTCACTTTGCGAGCACAAATCTCAGGTATTACTTCTTTTCCTTACTTATTCTTACTTAATTATTTTATCATGGTTATAATATGTGAGTGTGATAATTCAGGGAACGTACCAATTTCCCTCAATGCCCGAGAGATAAGAAAACTCTGGGATGCATGCATGAGAGAATGCAAGGGACATCTGGGGCAACCAGAATTCGATCAGATCATTAAGGAAGTTTATGGTGACATTTCTTCACCTTGTAGTGAAACTGATTCAAAATCTTCGTTATCGAGTTCTGTGGATATTTCGATAGAGATGACATGGTCTTTTATTGACAAAGAAGTCTTAAGCTACGACCACAACACAATTGACGACAATGACAATTTAAAACTCCAATCTAACAAACATATTTCTTCAACCAAGAATGAAGAAGATGTCGTGCTGGAACCTTGTGTGGATAGTGAAAGAGTTTGCATCACTCAACCAATGGGAGTATCAGACGAATATTTTTTATTTCTATTTAGGAGTAATTTCGGATTTTAAGATCAATATCCCCTTTACTGAATTTGAATTTGATCTCCTCAAAACCCTAACTATTGATCCTTCTTAATTACGACCAAACTGATGGGGCTTTATTAAATCTTTTGAACACGTTTGTGAGGCACTGAACATAATCCCTAATTTAGGTTTGTTATTTTCTTTCTTTGAGCTAAAAGGGGCTTACAAAGGAGGTTGGGTTTCCCTTAGTGGAATCCCAGGGAAAAGTTTCCTTTAGGCTTATACTACCAACTATGAAGGCTTCAAAGATAAGTTTCTTCATGTAAAAAGTGGGAAAATGTGCCCCCAATTTATGTATGCATTGGACGGGGGCCATCATTTCCCGATTTACTAGATGGATAACCAGTTGCCAGTTTGTGGCATTGACTATAACAAGTTATATGCTTTGGAGATCCAAGATATATTTAGTTATTCTAGATGCCTTTCCGGTAGTAAAGGTTAAGGATTTACTAAACATGGTCGGTGATCTGGAACAAATATTTAACTTCCTAGGTAATGCTTATATGTGTCTTACTATACTCTAGTGATATCTTTATTTAACTCTGATGAACTTATTTGTTCATTCATTTTCAACTGAAATGACGAGCCTTATGCTGACGGAACAAAAGAAGCTAATGGTTGAAGTGAGAGCGAGGTGGGGAGAATAATCTACCTATAAGACTGACTTGTCCGATATTCAAACTCGGGCCCTTACAAGAAAGAAATCAGGTGACAGGAAAACAACCTTATGTGTTTCAGAGCCCAAAAATGCCTCCCTCCCCTCTCCTGGAAGCTCGAAGCTGACTTCCCCTATAAAAGGATGAAAACTTTGATTGGTGATCCTATAAGTCATCTCGACTTCGTAGTTACCACCCTGATGCAAGATTCTGGCGACAACCATAAATCCAACTTGTCAACCAAATTCAAGATTTAGTCCAATAGCTTTGATGGCTTGAATATTTTCTATGACCATCTGAATGCGACAAATGGACGTCGAGAAGGTGAAAACTATAGGGACTGAACAGCTAACCCAAAATATTGGTGCTTACTTGATGAGGTGTGTTATTGTGACCCATGGATTGTTTGAAGTATGTGATGCATATAAGTAGAGTGAAATTTCTCTCACAAAGAAGATAACTAAATTGAAGGATAACCTGAAGGTTCAGACTGACAAGGTGGAAGATATGAACAAAAAATTATCAAATGTGAAGAAATAAAAAGAAACTACGAAGTCTAAATGTATGGAGCATGAAGTAACCATAATCGACTTGTTTCAAGATGTTGAAAAGGCTCGAGAGCTAAACGAGATGCTGAAGAAATATTTGAAAGAGGCCTAAGTAGACCTTCTTTCAGCCGGGAAAGAGGCTTTTGAGAGAGCTAAAGCCCAAGCGTTGTGCCTCAAACTTGGCCATAATGTGTCAGAGATAGATTTCTTCAAGACCATGATGGATGACCAGCTTGTAGATATGAAGGAAGTTTCTCCTGAAGCTGAGGTTTCTAAGGATGTGATGACTGATGATCCGACCCTCGATGCTCAAGAGGAGGAGTAACGTGATGTTTAAGCATGTTTTTGTTTTTATCGTTGGCCATCCATGGCAATGTGCTTTTGTAATGTTTAAATAATTTTCTTTTTCTCTCCAATAAGATGTTTTAAGCCCTTTTTAGGTCTTTTTGATGGTATTATTACTATCTTGCACGAGTTTTATCATCGTTAATCCCTAATTGTGTGTATAGCTCTGGGCGTATATTTAATTATTCATGCTTATATGTTATTTATATTTACCCGGATCCACGCCCTATGGATGTTAACTCGTCCCTTTTTCAACTAAGTCATAGATCTCAAGTGAATTAATCGACCATCCAGCAATTTTAATTCATTTAAACCTTTGGTTAGGTCATAGGTTTTAATTAACATAACCAATTTGCCATAGATTCTTATTTACTTGTACTTTAAATTTAGTCAGAGGTTTAAATTAACGTAACCCATTCAGAGGTTTTTATTTACTTGACTGATTTGACATAGGTTCTTATTTACGTATAATTTAAATTTGGTCAAAGGTTTTAATTAACATAACTCGGTCAGAGGTTTTTATTTACTTTACTTATTTCCCAAAGATTCTTATTTACTTGGACTTTAAATTTGGTTAGGGGTCTTAATTAACATAACCCGGTCGGAGGTTTTTATTTACTTGACCAATTTTCCAGAGGTTCTTATTTACTTGTACTTTAAATTTGGTCAGAGGTTTTAAGTAACATAACTTGGCCGAAGGTTTTTATTTACTTAACCGATTTGCCAGAGGTTTTATTTACTTGGACTTTTGATTCAGGAGTCGAAAATACCGAGCACGCTTATCGTTCCTAAGACAAGCCCGATTTGTTCACTTTAAATATTAGAAAGAGTAACACATATTAATATGAATTAAGGGTTCCTCATTAAAACCCCCTGCCTTTTCAAGGGAAAAGAGTGTTACCCACAATTTTTATTTAATAAGAACAAGCCCGTTTGTTCACTGTAAATTTCTATTTAGAAACCCCTCCTCAAGAATACTTCTTTAAACAAATTCCAAGTGAATTATCTTCCTTCCTCTTCAAAAAGTCGATGTTTCCCCTTCCACCATGCTTCAGTGTCTCCGGTCAGTATAAAGGTTGTGTAACCGATCCTTCTATTCTCCCTACAGTGAGTAAATGCAAAAATATTTTTCATCTCTTGAATCCATTTCTCCGCACCTTCAGGATTATAGTTGCCTTCAAACTGTGGTGGTTTTCCCTTAAGGGAAGAGTTAAGTCTTGCATCTTCATGGACGACTTCTCTATGTTGTTATTGAAGAATTTGTTGTTCCCTTGTGATTTATAGAATTTGAGTGTTCTGTTGTGTTTGGAGTAACACAGTTGCAGTTAACTCTCGTACATCTATATCATTAGTTTGATAGTTTATTTTGGTATGAGAATATGTTCCATTTTTTAATCCCTCTGGAGTAGCATCCTTACAGGCATCAATATTATTTCTACTTGCACTTCTCCTAGTGCCTCTACAGTTATTTCGAGTGTTTGGAGCCATAACTTTCTAAAAGACAAGTTATTTGGTTCGATCATTCATAAGACATAAAGAACATAACAAATATGTATATTTATATCTCCATGAATGATTTCTCAAAACAGGATTTTGACATGTCTCTCACATGCAAGGTATTTGATTAGGTTGTTGTTTTCTAGTTATGTTTACAAGTTTGAATTGATGCTTAATGTTAGACATGACTATATCTAGAATACAAAACAATATAATCAATATTTAATGTTTAAAATATCATCTTATTCAATAATGATGATTACAAAGAGCATAACAATGTTTTACCTACAATTAATAAACCAAGCTAAGACTAGTAATGGTAGAACGATAATAATCATTATTGCTACATATTCCCTTCCTATTTCTTAGTGATTGATAACACCGATAAGCAAATCAATGAAAAGTAGAGTGATGCATATAAGAGAGTATTTATACATTTTGAAAAAGTGAATAAATATTTTGGGAATTATATGAAAGTTATGAATGAGAATAAAGTATTTATAGTGAATTTTATGATGTGTCTGTTATGTTACTGTTGGGATTGTGACCTTTGGGGGGTTAGGGAAATAAGGTCAGTTTTAGTGTTCATTACCGATGAGAGAGGAAAAAAAGTTAAGCATGTTAAAGATGACTTCTCGATCAGTCGATAAAAGCTCGTAAGATGCAGACTCAACATAGAGAAGAAAAGTTATCATCCCGTTTGGAATCTAACTTGACACAATCATTATACCTCTAGAAACTCACGATCCGAACTGAATCGACCAGCTCTGATACAATAAAATGAGACAATCTATGTATCATCAGTGGAATTCTAATTAAAAACCTAGAAGCCTTTATAAAAATTCTGAAATTTTGAAACTTTTAAATAATAAGATTTAACTGATTAAAACATACTACTTCATATATATATGCTTTCAATTTTTATATAGAGGTTGACACAACTAATAATAGTGGCACTTCCACGTAGATAAAACTTAAAATAAAAGTACATAAAGGAAACTAAAAGGAAGCATAACAAAAAGTACTTCCTAAGTCCAATGAGACTGACACTCATACTGACTGTATATAATATCACGTAATAGTAGAGATGTGATCAACATTTACAAAACACTAACAACTCTTAATCTTGGTGTTGTCGTAATCCAACTCCATGTCATTCCCTGGCCTTTACTCTTGGACTATTAGAATGTAAGAGGAAGTCTAGTTCGTCATTTGATCGCCATAGATCAATCTAAAGATGCAAGATAAAAAGAATGAATGGCTAAGATTTTCGTACGAGTTTAAAAGTGGGAATGAGGTGTAAAATGATAATATATATGTCAAACGCAAGTAATCAAACAAGCGTGCCAACTTCAAATGTTTTATATCTATAATGATGCATTTCTAAATTATATGGTGACTTAGGTCAAACGCCGTCAAGGACATCCTCCCAATTACCGAGATCAGAAGTCACGAGACCACATACCACCAACATCCTCCCATTTGCCAAGAGCAACGCCACCTGACTTCACGTGGAATCTCAAGTGTTATAAGTCGATCGCCCCTAAAAAAATAGACCAAGATCTTATTATCTTACCAAGTGCATAATAATAATCATCGTCAGGATTCAGGAAGCTAATCAAGCTCGTGCGCCCATACACACAACAATGGACTTACATATTCTTAAATGCAGTCTACATGTAATCTAAATCTGATTATAGCAACTCTAACTCCAAGTAGTAATTTAATCTTCAAGAATTCATCATTTTAGTTCTTACGTACGCTAAGCAGCTACGTTGAGTACCAATTACTCTTAACAACCTCAAAATGTCTTTATTATCAATTCACCTCACAAACTTACATTTACCTAGTAAGTTCAGTTCGTACAATGAATATAGTATAATTGACTTCCCATAAAAGAAAGGCGAACTGTAAAGGAAATAATCGACCAAGTCATTCCTTAGCCAAAACTCAACCAAATACAACTATTCAGTGTATCAAATTTCTCCTTTATTATGGAAATCTAACACTTAATACCTAACAGTGTTGTTGTTTCTCACCTCAAGGAGTAATAGATCATTTTCTTTTTCTAACAATCACAATCATTCAAGTATCGATAAATAAACATTTAGACAATTAATCAAATAATGCAAGCACAACACAACATCAAATTAATCTAGATTATTTCTATGATAAATAACTAAGGCCGACATAACCTCGTTTAGTGATTTGTGAAAATCATTATCCAAGAATATGCCCTCCTTATTTTATTTTTATCTCTAGTAGGGCTTGGGTCACCACTAACATATATATTAAGTTAGTTTACGCTAACTGTCCCAATGTGTACGAAATCTTTCCTCCATCTTTTGTTGTTGCGAAAATTTCCTCGACGTCGCTTTTAAATCTTGAAAAGAACCTAATTTTCGTCGATCGTCAGATTGTTAGGAAATAATAATATATAATTAACTAATTATAACATATAAAATCTTATTTTAAAACTTTAAGTATTTATTCAATTCAAATTTTAATTAGACTATACCCTCGTTTATATTTGATAGGTTTTAAAAATTTACGGAGAGTATCACATTAATAAAAATTTAAAGAAATTAAAATATTTGAACATTATAATGATAATAAAATAGTAGTTAAAATAAATTAATACTAAAATTTACGCATTGTAACAACTTACCGGTAACGAAGAAAAATACTAGTGAAGTCTTGTTAAATTTTTAGAATTTCACCAAAGAGAGTTTAAATCACATAAAACTAGTTTGTTGTAATTGATGGATGAAGTGAAGAATAAATAGTAGCGACTCCCAATTTTATACTACTAGAAAAATAATATAAAATTACTTAGTAGATTATTCTAGTATATGTCATATATTCTTTTTCTTGCTCATTAAGGAAATAACGAGCTCATGCATGATCTAAGGAAAGTAATGAGTTCATGCATGAGATCATTTATGTTCTACATTTTTCTTTTATTTGAAAAATAGGTAGTTATCACATTTCTATATTTTGGTTGTTATAATAATAACAACAATACTACTACTAATGATGATGATAATAATAATAATAATAATAATAATAATAATAATAATAATAATAATAATAATAATAATAATAATAATAATAATAATAATAATAATAATAAATTTATAACGATTAATTAGAATTTTAAAGTTGAGTAAAAAATAAGGATGTTACTATTCGAACTGCAGTAAAGCGGCAAGAAGTAAAAATTTAATTTGGAAGGATTTCCTCTAGGATTTATATCGTCTCCACATGGATCGGTGCGAGGAAAAGAACGCCGTTCAATCGGTCTCTACATTTCTAAGCTTATTGTTAAAATTTGGTTAAAAGATTCACTGTACCATAAATAAAGGATGTAATATAAAGACAGAAAATATAAAGTAAAGACTTAAAATATAAATGGAGTCTTGTTGAGATTGAATCTCATCAATTGATAATACATGCATTTTTTAACCAATTAAGCAAAAATCAATATTTGTCTAATATCCGTATGTATCACCCACAATAGAGGTTATGTATAACTCAATATCGAGAGAACAATCACATTGTCTCATTGGTGATGTCTCACACAACTCAATAACTCAGAGCATTAAGAACTGATGCTCAAGTAAATGTTAAGCCTAAATCTATGTCTAGAGTCTAGAATCTAACAAATAATCATCTTAGATCCAGATCTGAAGAGTATATTTCTATAACAGTTTAACAAAGATAAACAGGTAAACAAAGATGACATTCATATCAGCTTCATGATTGATTCATATAAAACGTCATGATCAGAATACGTACGTACGCTTAACCCTTTTTTACATGCATTCAACTAATTTGCCAAATGCAAGTGAACATAGTTCTTCATCTCTATTATCATGCATTATTATAATACCGTATTGATCTTACTCATGTTACTAATCAAAACAATACAATTAAGATACTAGTGAATATCAACTTATAAGACCATGTCAAAAATTTGCTCATTGATAGATGAATATCTAAGATCTAATATTTGAAAAAGGTTTGTCAAGACCCACAAATAAGAAATCAAAGACAACATTAATATTGAATCAAAACTAGTTAACAATACATATATTAGATGAAATACATAAGGTAACAAAAGATTACATCCAAGCCCAATAAGAAATCGAAGCTCTTACCTTCTCCCCCTTAGAGTTTGTGTGTGTGTGTGTGTCTCTCTCTCTCTCTCTCTCTCTCTATAATCACTATGCCAAATAAGACCTTTAGCAACATTTTTTTGGCCTTTAGCAACACTTAAAAGCGCTGCCTAAATTGACGCTGCTAAAGGTAAAGACAGCGCTTTTTTTTTTATAGATAAAGCGCTGCTATAGGCCCCATTTAGCAGCACTTTTTTTTATAGACAGCGCTTTTAGCAGCACTTTTTTTTTATAGACAGCGCTTTTTTTATAGATAACTTTCATGTATGGGTCGTAAAACATTTGAATACTTCATAATGGTGTTCAACCTACCTCATCATCTATGAAAATGAGATGTGACGGTCATGCAACATACGATCCTATTGCGTCTCCTACCACTGTTGCGTTCGAAACATCATCCGGTATAGGCAACAACGCACCCCCCTCTAACGCAATGTCAACCGATACTTTCAAAATCCAACATGAAGCGGTTTATGGTGAAGTAGGTCTCCCAAAGTGTTATGCACTTTTCCCTTACCAACCATGCGATAAGTCGGTGACGATAAATATAACCGACAAGGTGAAATGCCCTAAACAAATAATGAATATGATTAATGTGTCAATTAAGAAAATTTTGCTATATTAATTTCAATGTAATATATACAATTACCTCTGGAAGCTTCTGCGGACAATTGATACTATTTTTATCGCTAATATCTTTACACTCTAGACCGCGCCTTTCTGACATGTATCTCTCTTTGTCCTTCTGTAATTCACGAATCTGAGCTTTCAATTCCTCCAACGTCTCCATCACTTCTTTATTTCTAGTATTTTTATTCTTTGACTGCTTATACAATTTTGATGGAGTGACACAAAATCCCTTACCCCTCACACGCCCAGAATACTCAGGAATATTTAACCCCTGACTCAGTAAGCTCCTGCAATCATCATCCTCAGCTGCAGTTATAGTCTGGGATAGAGTCTCCTGAAATATAGATAAAAGCATATATAAATATATTATACACTTTTGAGTTACTAACAAAACTAATGTTGTACTTACACATTGTTCAAATACTTGTTGAACTTCTTCCTGAACGACTCCATCTCTTCCCACACGGTCAGCCTTCCACACAACATGGTCCGGAAGAGATGTTGCATCACTTTTCTCCTCTTCTAACTACACATTAAGACGGATAATAAAGCATTCATACCCCATTATATATACTTACTAATTTTTGTAACTATATATATTAAAGCATTTATATATACTTACTATTTTTTGTTGTAAGCGTGCATATTCCAACGCCCTTTTTTGTATGGATACGCGAGTTTTGATGCCCGTTTCCGATTTACGTCACTCACAACCTGAAAAATTATTTGTTCATGTGGAAGAAGTATATTATATATTATATATATATATATATATATATAATATATATATATACTATATATATATATATATATATATATATATATATATATATATATATATATATATATATATATATAATATATATATATATATATATATATATATATATATATATATATATATATTATACATTGTTCATGATAAGTTGTACTTACGCAAATTATTTGGTTCTTCGCTTGGCAACAATGTCTCCCATTCTTCATCTGAAATCAGACCATCGTACTTCTTTGGACGCACTGATTCGACAATGTTTCCATCAGAATCTTTAAGAAACTTGTTCGTTAAAAACACTCTAAATCCTCTCAGTCGTTTTTCGGCCAATTGAAGACAATGTTTTCTCCTGCAATCATCAATATTAAAAGATCTCTGCAAATAAATAAACATACATACAACATGTTAGTATAATTAATTTAAAGATGTAACCGTCGACATAATTAAAAATATCAAATATCATACCTGTATCTCGCTCCAAATTTTGTCTTTAGCCGGTTGCAACGAAGAAATTCTCCAATTATCACAAGTAATTGGAATTTGCGAACCAACAAGTGCTCCAATGTAACTTGTTAGCATCGCACCGTTAGACTCAATTAATTGATCTCTTTCATTCCAATGCACATCATACTTTACACCTTTATCTCTC
>OZ012735.1:137945308-138034472 GCA_963859935.3 Lathyrus sativus
GTGTTATAGTGGATGTTATAACATCCGTGATAACATCTACTGTTGGGTAACTAGAATTTCAATTGGCATCAGAGGCAGGCACCCTACCTGTTATTTTCTGGGGTGAGATCTAGGGAAGATAAATTCTGGTACTAATGGACAAGGATATAGGATTCACAAATAGACCACCATTTATGTATGGCTCAAATTATGACTACTGGGAACCTATGATGATAGCCTTTTTGAAGTCTTTAGACAGCAAGGCATGGAGAGCCACCAACTCAGGATGGGAACATCCAGTGAAGACTGATAAAGATGGAGTATATGTGTTAATACCTGAAGAGGAATGGAACAAAGAGCAAGAGGCCTTGGCTCTTGGGAATTCTAAGGCTTTGAATGCCTGTATTTAATGGTATAAGACAAGAACATTTTCAGACTAGTGGCATCATTGTGAACTGGCTAAAGAGGTTTGGGATACTCTCAAAACAACTCATGAGGGGAACCTCTAAAGTCAAGATGTCAAGATTACAAATGCTGACCACCAAGTTTGAAAATATGAGAATGAAGGAGCATGAGACTATTCATGAATTCTACATGAATATTCTTGAGATTTCCAATACCTCAGGAGCTTTAGGAGGAAAAGATGTCTGAAGAAAAGCTTGTGAGGACGATTCTAAGATCTTTGCCTAAGAGGTTTGCCGTGAAAGTCACTTGCTATTGAAGAAACTCAGGATATAAGCAACATAAAAGTGGATGAACTCATTGGTTCTCTCCAAACTTTTGAGATGGGAATGTGTGATCAGGTTGAGAAGAAGAACAAAAGCATAGGCCCTTGTCTAAAATACTGCAGATGATCTGAGGAAGACATTGGTGAAAGTGAGGAGAATCTTGTCAGAAGCAATAGCCTTGCTTGGAAGATAATTTAACAAACTGATCAAAAGAATAGATCACAAGTTTAGGCCTAATGACAAGAACATTTCTTCTAACATCAGCAGAAAGAGGTAAAAATGAAGAAAGGCCCAGCCAAGGTAAAGGAGTTTAGTGTCATGAATGTGAAGGACATGGGCACATTAGAGTTGAATGTCCCACCTATATCAAGAAGCAAAAGAAGGGCCCTAGCAGTCACTTGGTCTGATGGAGATTCTGAGAGTGGATCAGAAGAAGAATCTGCCATACATGTCACTGTTCTGAACAGTGTATGCATATCTGATGGTGACTCAAGTGAAGATGAGCTGACTTTTGATGAACTTGCAACTTCATATAAGAAGCTTATGCATCAGAAGTTGCATAAAATATATCAGCAAGGAGAGCAACAGAAGAAAGAAAGCATAAGGGAATTAAAGGCTGAGAAAATGGAGTATCTGGCAACCATAGACTCTCTCAAAAGTGAGGTCAGCTTGTTCGGAATCTAAACTAGATCAGATGTTAAAATCCATAAGGATGCTAAACCCTGGGACTAACAATCTAGAAAAAATTCTACAGAAGTGGTCAGAAAGCACGAAACAAGTATGGACTGGGATTTGTTGGTGAACAGAAACCCATCTTCGGGGTCCAAGAAGCCAAAGGTTGAGAATCAGAGGTCAAACCGGATGTCACGACCAATGTCACAACATCAGGGAAACAGAAGCAAGAACCAGATCAAGAAAAAATTCCAAAAGGCATAGATGCTACTACTGTGGAAGATTTGGGCACATAAAGGCCTTTTGCTTCAGGGCTGCATGGATTTCCCAGCCACATGCATCAGGTCAAACCCAAACAGGTTGCTCCTATCAAGAAAAGACAATGGGTTGCTAAGAATGTGGCACTGGTAGCTCATACTTCTCTAAGAATGCCAACCAAAGAAGACTGGTATTTTGACAGTGGTTGTTCCATACATATCAATGGGAGAGAGAACCTTTTGGTGAACATCAAACCTCATTCCTCAAGCCATGTAACCTTTGGTGATGGAGCTAGAGGAGAAGTCATAGGTGTTGGAAAACTAGATTGTCCTGGTGTTCCAGAACTGGAGAAATTCATGTTGGGTAAAGGACTGACTATAAATCTTATCAGTATCAGTCAGCTCTATGACCAAGGTTTCAATGTCAAATTTACTAAGGGTAAATGTGTTGTCACCAATGAAGAAGGCGAGGAAGTCATGAGGGGATCTAGAGCCAAAAATAATTGTTACCTGTTGGAGCCCAGAAGTAAACTCAATGTCTTGATCAAGGAAGAAAAGGAGGATCAACTATGACTGGAGAAAGGCGAACATCTTCAAAGGATAAAGAAGACCTTATCCAAGGAGAAGCAATAAGAGGAACTTCAAAGCTAACTCCAGATGATAGAACAAGTTGTGTAAAATGCCAAGCTGGTAGGCAAGCCAAGAAAGGACATCCAAAAGATGGACATCATAGAAACCTAGACTTGTTATACTGGAATTTGATGGAGTCTGTAACAACCCAATTTTCAATAATTGATTAATTATACTAATTAATTGGTTTATGTGATTTATTTGATTTAAATGAATTAATTGGATTTATTTCAATTATATGAGTTAATGGATTTAACTGGTTTATTCTATTTGATAGAATAATGTGGATTTACTAGATATTCTCTAATTAATGATGAGATGAGATATTTTATGAAAAAAATGAATTGGTAGATATTTTGAGAAGAATTACGATGGAAAGAAAATAGAAAGATATAAAAAGGAAAGTAGAGGGAAAGGAAAGAGAAGGATATATAAGGGAAATTGGAGAGAAAATAAAAGAATACAAAACATAAGAGAAAGAATAGAGAAAGAAAGAGAAAGAGGAGAAAAGAGAAGGAGAGAAGAAGGAAAAACTTGGAAAAGCTCAAGAACAACTTCTAAGCTCCGATTTAATCAAGGTAAGGGTATGAAATATCATTATCTTACCAATGTATCGTGATTATGTATGGATTGTTTGAGTTTGTTTGGGTATTTTTCTCCATTTTCCATTCTAGGGCATAAATGGTTTAATTGGTAGAATCGAGTTTTTGGACGGTTAGAATTCAAAATAAATTGCGTAGTTTAGTTGAGTAATGTTTAGCCGTGATTATTGGATTTCGTTTGATTGAATTTGGTTGAGTTTGTGAGTTTTGACATTTTTGGATAATTGAGGGTTTGAAATTTGAGTGGAAATCGGACGTCGTAGAAATCATGTTTAATGGTTCTAATTCACTGCTATATGTTAGGTGAGTATGAGTATGTGTTTGTTTCGAAAAAAAAGAATTGAATCGGTCGGATTTTCGGGCGAAAATGCAAAATCCCGTAGCCGTGTTTAGGCAAAATTCTGGTTTTTCGGAAAACTTCGAAAATTCATAACTCTTGAACCGTAAGTCGGTTTTGACCCCCGTTGGTAAGTTAACGAGATGCTCTTTCTAGAAAAAATGGCTTTGAGGCCTGCACCTGGTTCAATTATAGCAGAAAATTGAAAACATATTGTTGTGTTGATTTTTACCGTCGCGAATGTGTGTGATTGATGTGTTATTGTGCAGAATACTTTTGTTATATAACATATAGCTTGTGCATGTTGTGATATGATATGATGTGGGTATTCGTATGGCGTGAATCTAGATGGTGGAATCGATTATGAAATATAGTCTTTTGACAAATATATGCATATTGTTTGTATGTGAAGAATGCATGAGAACATATTGTGAATATGTGTGCATTGCTTGATAAATATGGTAATGATATTGAAGTGTAAATGCATATTGATTGTATGCAATATTGTGAATGCATGAGAACGTATTTGTAGATATGTGTGCATCGCTTGTATTTGTATGTGAAGAATGCATGAGAACATATTGTGAATATGTGTGCATTGCTTGGGATTGTGTGTGAATAATGCATGAGAACATATTGTAGATATGTGTGCATTGTTTGATAAATATGATAATGATAATTTAAAGTATGAATACTTTGATGGTGTGAATATGTTGTGTGTGCAATCATGTGATATAATTCTTATGTGATGAATTATTTGAGAATGCATGAGATTAAGATGCGAGAACGGTCTTAAGTGCATTTGGTTGTTGATTGCATATGCATCATTTAGTCAAGAGGCAATGTTTGCTAGTTTCGTGGAGGCTAGTGACTTGTCCCAAACCTAGAGCGAGGTTTGAAAGCTTAGGGAACGGACTTTTGTTGTTATCGGTCTAGGGAACGGACCCGGTTTAAATGTAAAAACCGAAAAATGATAACAAGTATTGGTACCACAGGACATGAGTTGCATTGAGTCTCATGGAATGAATATATGATTGTTATATGAAGTTATGCATAGGTGTATGTACATGACTTGTGTAATTGAGAATTATGGATATGTTGATGATTGTCCATATTTGTGTGCGTGTATATATATATATATATATATTATATATATATATATATATATATATATATATATATATATATATATATATATATATATATATATATATATATATATATATATATATATATATATATATATATATATATATATATATATATATATATATATATATATATATATATATATATATATATATATATATATATATATATATATATATATATATATATATATATATATATATATATATATATATATATATATATATATATATATATATATATATATATGCTATGTGAAGTGTATGATGAGTTATAATGAAGTATGGTGAGAATTGTGTAATATGCGTATGTGCATTACTTGCGTAATTGAGAGTTGTGAAAATGTGATTATTGTATGAAAGTATGCTTATGAGCATGAATTGTTGATTTGAGAGTTGCGAATGTGAAATTGTGAATTGATGAATAAACATGATTGTATATGTTTATATGATTTGTAGTGAATTAAACATAATGTGTATGTTTATGTGGATTTGATTGAAATTGTGAAAGTGTACATGACGTTATGCTTGGATTATATATATATATATATATATATATATATATATATATATATATATATATATATATATATATATATATATATATATATATATATATATATATATATATATATATATATATATATATATATATATATATATGTGTGTGTGTGTGTGTGTGTGTGTGTGTGTGTGTGTGTGTGTGTGTGTGTGTGTGTGTGTGTGTGTGTGTGTGTGTGTGTGTGTATGACGATGTATATGAGTAAATTATGATGAATGTGGTGAGAATGCGAAATATGTATACTTTTATGTCTATATTTATATATACATGATTATATGCATTGTTATTATGATAATATTTTTCACCCTTCTGCTGTTTTATAGTGCTCTATGAGGCATTGCAGATTAGGATTGCTGGAGGTCTTTTTGTGAAGTATAGCTTCATTCATTTGTCGATCAGCTCTGATATGTAGCACCGGGTAGTTAGGATTGTATAACATCCTTTTGCGATACATTTGTAAATGTATCAGCTGATAATGTTTTGGAAAACATGAATGATATGGTGAACCAAACTGAATTATGTATTTATATGATAACATGTTTTAAGTGATTCAAATGTTTTAATCTTCCGCTTTAATTTTAAATATTGAGACATAGGCGTAAGGACGGAGTTCCTATGTTGTAGCTACCCCATTGTTACATATCTTTATTTGAGCAGGTGTTGCATGTTTTATTTTCATGTATGTGTGACATGCCCCTTTTTTTACCATGTTTTAAATTTACTCTGACGAAATTTCAATAAGTGATTAAGTGATTTATTTGTTTATTTGGGGGTATAGAAAGGGGGTGTTACAGAGTCCATAACAAGTGATCATCATAAAGGAAGCAATGTCACTCGGGATGTCATGACTTTGTACTGTGACATTAAGAGTAACATCAATATGAACTCAGTTCAGTCTAAAAGAATCATACATAGGGATAACATGCATCAATTTGGAAAGGTTCGTGTGAAGCTTGGGAACACTGATTTACATAGTGCTGACATGGTTACAAGAGGTCTCAAGGCTACTCAATTTGAAAATTCACAAAGCAAGTTGAGGACCTGCCTTTATGAGAGATTATAGCAATTAATGATAACTGGGAATTGTATTTTGAAAATTAGTCATCTGCTGATTGGTCAAAATATTGAGTTCCCTCCTCTTGTGCAATATTACCCCTCTAGCACATACACACAAGACGCTTACTACATTTGGTGCCCATACAAACTCTTCATCTTCCATACCTCTTACAACAAGCACAGAAAACCCTCTCTCTCACGATCAAAGTCTCCAAAAATGTCTCAACATACAAAATCAATCCCTTCCAAAAAGATGCCTAACATCTCTAACACAGATTCCGCTGCTAGAACTGATGCTAGCAACCCTAACGAGGCTCTTGAGGTAGCTCCCCTGAGAATGCTAACCCCAGAAGGACTGATGGTGAAGAAACCACGAACCTCACATGCAAGAAGACCTAAAGAACTTGTCACAGGTCAGGCTCCTTATTCTTCTACCTCCATCCCTGATGAGGATACTAATGAGGAAGAAGCTAGGCAAATCCACACCATCATTGCTAACTTGGTAACCAGGGTTCTGATTGAGCCACATGATGTGCCAAGAATATCCATTCCACCTAACACTGATGGTCTTGCTCCTCATCTGAGTCAAGAAGCTGATGTCACTCACGATGTTGAAACCTTGGAAACAACCTCTCAAAAGGACAATGACAAGGGTCAAGCCTCTGAAAATAATGATGATCACATGCAAAGTGATAAAAATGATGCTAATGAGGTTTAGAAGGACAATGTTGATGTAGTGAACCTTGATGAGTATTCAGACAATGATCAGATAGCCACAATCAACCCTAGCATAGCCAAAAGGCTCATGACTAAGAAAAGGAAGAAGGCTGTTGTGCAGAATACTCCTACAAAGAAAGCTGGGACAAAGAGAACTCAGGTTGGCCCTACCAAAGCTTGGAGCAAGGTAGTTCCAAAGAAGAGGAAGGCTGAAACTAGTACAGAATCAGACTCTGATGTTGCCTGTGATGTCATTGACATCCAACCAAAGAAGAAACCAACCACTAGCAAACTTGCTGCTAGTGTTCCTGATGTTCCTATTGACAATGTATCATTCCATTATCCATCAAGTGTCAACAGATGGAAATATGTATTTCAGAAGAGGCTGGAATTAGAGAGAGAGCTAGCTCAGAATGATCTTGAAAACAAAGAGATCATGAATCTTATTCACGATACTAGTTTAATGAAAACAATCACTCAATTCTCACAATGATATGAGTTATTTGTCAAAGAATTCATAGTTAACCTGTCAGAAGAATGTGCTGATAGGAAATCAAATGAGTTTGGCAAGGTTTATGTAAGAGGGAAATGTGTCACTTTTTCTTCAACAACCATCAATAATTATCTGGGAAGATCAGATGGAGCACAATCTGATATAGTTGTTCCTGACAACAAAGTGTGTCAAGTGATAACATCCAACCAGGTAAAAAGTTGGTCATCAAAAGGAAAGCTACTTGCTAGCAAACTGAGTGTCAAGTATGCTATGTTACACAAGATTGGTGCTGCTAATTGGGTGCCCACAAATCATAAGTCAACTGTGGCAACTATTCTTAGGAAGTTTATCTATGCAATTGGAACCAAAACTAAATTTGACTATGGGACCTATATTTTTTATCAGACCATGAAGCATGCAGGAAACTATAGTATAAAAGGCCTCATTGCATTTCCTTCTCTTATCTGTGGAATAATCTTAAATCAGTATCCCAATATTCTCAAAGAAAATGATTCTGCAAGCAAGAGAGAAAGCCCTTTGCCCTTCCATCACAAGCTGTTTCAAGGAACTCATGTTCCTGACATTGTCATGACATCTGCAGAAACATCCAAGGAAAGTTCCAGGACAAGAAAATCTAAGGTTATTGCAATGCTCAAAGAAACTCGCAAGGAGTTGGATACAAGGAAGCAAAATATTGAAAGATTGATCAGGTCTCTTGAGCAAGATGAAGATTCTGAATTCACTGACACTGATGAGGAGAGAAATGATGATGGTGCAAGGGATGATGATGGCCAGGATGCTGCATCAGAGGAAGTTGTTGCCAGTTCTGAGGAGGCAAGTGATAAAGATTTTGAGGAGGTTAGTTTCAGTTCTGCTGAAGAGAAGGAAGATTAATGTGTTGGAAGACTGATGTGTGGCTCAGGATGATGGTGTGCTGCTGGTGTGACTAGTTTTTTGTTTCCTTGCTTAGATTTTGTTTTAATGTGACAACATGAAATATTTGTGTTGCTCTTCATGAGCAGTGTGTTGTAATAACCCCTAACATTTGTGTTCCATACTTATTTTGATCTATACTATTTAATTAGTTTTGATCTAAATTTATGGCTAAAAAAGGGGAGAAGTGGTAGTAACAACAGGGTAAGATTTGTGTCCCTCACAGGTGGAAGATCAGGTGGAAGACTTGGTTGTTGTTGTTGCTCTAAGTGTGCTACAGGTGTTGCTGCTAATATGCATGTTTGAAGAGAACATGTTTGTTACTGTGCATGTTTGAACTGAACATGCTTGCAGGTGTGATAACAGGATGCTGTTACTGGTGTGTGAGTTCCTAATATGTGTGGGAATGTATGTTAGAATTGTGTGAGTTTTGGCTAAAGCTGCTAAGATGTGTGTGTTCCTTGATGGAACATAGTAGTAGTATAACTGCTAATAGTGTATGTGTGTCTACAGTGTGTTTGTAGAATGTGTGTGGCTGTGCATCTTTTCAGGGGGAGTAGCACAGGATGTTTCACAGAAAGCTGTAACATCTGTAGTCTAAGCTAACAGGTGATTGTGTTCTTCAGGATGTCATCCTGAATGTCCTGACATCCATAATCCAGAGCAGTCTGGATAAATTTGTGTAACTGCAGGTTGTGCAGTTTGTGTTAGCACTGATGTATTGTGCATCAGTTGAGGGGGAGTATCACAAGATGATCCACAGATTATTGTGTTACCTGCTGTCTGGACTAGTAGGTAGTACTTAGGGTGTGAAGATGACTCTGATATGGTAATGTAGTTGTGTGTATTGTTAGCTAGTAGCTTTACTGCATATATGGTATGATTTCTGCTGCTAGTGATCTCTGATATGGTAACAGAGTGTTTTAGCCAAAAATTTGCCAAAGGGGGAGTTTGTAGATGCTTTTGATTGGCTGTATTTTGTGGCAAAACATTGGAGTATGTGTGAATGTCATAACTGATGTTATGACATACATGAAAGGTGTTTTGCAGGGTAAGTTGGGATAGCTAAGAGTAAGTTAAGTTGGATGTCATGCTGGATGTTATGACATCAAGCGTATGACATCAGGACGCGTGTTTAAGTTTTCTAGTATTAGCTCAGGCTATACTTCAGGAAACATTTTAGGAAGCCTAGTTATCTCAGGCGACATATCAGGCATTGCTGAGGATAACGTGGAGTGCCCCTGACCTAATTGGACGTGCGCAGTTTCATGAAGAGAGGTTTATCTTAGGTAAACCTAATTTCTACACCTAGGCCCAAGGATTGTATGCTGCTTATATATACAGAAGGAGCAATCCTAATTCGTTGGGGCTTTTGGACAGTGTTTAGAGAGTGTGTATTGAGTGTCCTTGTGAGTGAAGAATTTAGTCTGTGTACTGTGATCTTCACGTGTGTGTTTGTGTCTTAGGATACTTGTGAGCCAAGCAATCATCTGTTGTATGATTGCATTGGACTAGTGAGTTTTGAGTTGTCTGTGAATTGTGTCACTCTAAGCTTTTAAGCAAGAGTGTTGTGTATCTTGATCAAAGCTGTGAAGCAAGATCAAGGTTTTTTTGAAGTGTGTCTTCCATATTACTTATAACTTTGAATTGGTTGATATCACTGCTGTGATTGAGGGGGAGTGAGTTGGTAACTCTGGTCTAGTGTTAGGCTGAAGTGTCATTGGGTAGGTCTTAAGTGAAGAGGGCAAACTGGTTGGTTGACTCTGAATTAATTCTGCTAATAGTGAATTTTCTCCCTGGCTTGGTAGCTCCCAGATATAAGTGTGGTTTGCACTGAACTGGGTAAATAATTACGTGTGTTATTTACTGTTTTCTTTTACAGTTTGTCCTTAATTTTTGTAGTCTGTGTTATAGTGGATGTTATAACATTCGTGATAACATCCACTGTTGGGTACCTAGAATTTCATGTTTGGTGTGTGACAATCTTAGAGTTTTCACCAACAAGGGAGACCAACGGTTTGAAGGTATAGTATAGGGTTTTAGCTATGCACAAAGAAAATCTCAGATTACACATTAGGTTTGAGTGATCCATATATTGAGAGTTGGAGAGGTAGGGAAACACTTGGGTAGAAAATAAGGTTATTCTTTGGCGCCTTCAAGGTTGTTCTTGGGAACCTGAAGGTTAAGGCTATTTTCTTGTAACTCATATGTAATCTCTTTTAACAACTTTCTGAGTATAGTTAATTGGAGAGCTGCTCTCTCCCTATAGTATATCGTTTGATCGAACTGGGTAAATAAACCTTCAGTTTTTTCTTACCTTATTTTGTTATATTATTTATGTACATATTATTATTGTTGAAAACCCTTTATTTTGGTTGCTATTGTTCTTTGTCTCACAAATGGATATTGAATTTTGTCGTAATTCACAACAAGATTCACATTCACATTCAAAATTCGTGAAAAAGATTCTTCAACAATAACAAAATTTGAAGAAACATCCAAAAATTGTATTATTAAAGACATTTTCTTTTGGTGACTAACTTCAAGAGTACAATCAATCACTGAGAAATACTTTACTTGTTTGACTATTCTAATAATTTCATTTTTACTTCCAGAAACAAGCAAAAGTATTAAATCAATTTGAATTTTGTATCTCAAATACTTTTATCTGTAATACGTCTAACATGTTCTTGGATAATAAAGTCAAATTCAACTAACATTTCAATTAAACCTAAAAAAATTTCATTGTTATTTTGGTACAATCTCTCATTAGAATCACGAAAGGCCAAACTATGTTTAGCAAAAAATTTCACTATCGAAATAATTCTTTTTAAAACATTTTGCCAGTGTTCCCTTTCTTTCTCAATCAACCTTTTAGTTGTTATATTAATAGTTTGAAAATTTTGTGTTCTTTTATGCAACTCATATCAAGTAGTCACATTATGAACATGTTCCATGCATGTCTCATGCTCTTTAAGTAGTTCACCAATATGTTTCCAAGTAGAAAAAACCTCATTTGATAATTGACTTCACCAATCCCTCTTTTAAAAATTTTACAACAAAAACAAAACACTCTATCAAGCTATTTTGAATAAACAAACCATATCTATCGCATATCTCTCTATTTGGTATTCTAGTATGCAAATTATTCGTAAAACGTCTAGATGATTTATCTTTAGGATCCTTCGCATTAGACAATCCTCTTTTAGGAATTTTTGTTAATAATAAATCAATCATTCTATACTCAATAGAATCTCACATTGCTGGATCAAATATATGTATATCCTTGCCATTCTCATTAGCATTATCAATATTTTCAACATTTAAATTATCATTTTCGGCAACATTAATATTAGCATTTTTCTTCATATTTACAATAATTCCAACATCAACATTCTGATTTTCAACATAAATTTTGTGGTTCTTTTATAATAAATTTTTCAAGAGCTCCAGATTGTGATTGAGTTAACTCATCAAGTCTTTTCTTTTTCTTATGCTTCTCACATCCAGAATCAAACTTTCTAGTCTTAGGAGACAATTTTGGAAGTATAGAGAGAAATGATAAAAACAAATATGAGAACTTAAATTTGAAGTTGATCAATCCCGCAACGTTGAAGTTGAATTGATAAATCCCGCAGCGTCAAAATCGAACCGATATTTTTCACAGCGTTGAATTTGAACATATAAATAAAAAAAATTAGTTTTCCCACTTTACTAAATAAAATAAATAGAATTTCATAAAAGTTTAACCTAAAAAATCCCTTTTTTAAAAATAAAATAAAAAAGTTCAAAATATAAAAATAAGGAAACTCGCTTTTTTTATAAATAAAATAAAAGAATTTCAAAATAAAAAGCAGAGCAAATTTCACTTTTCACTCTCTATTATCTTTTTATATTTTCCTTTCTTAATCTTCACTTTCTCTCTCTCTCGCAGTCCGACCCCAAAAAACAACTACACCATATTCATTTTGTCTCTCAAAGTCTAACCCTAAAAAAAACAACATATTTACTTATGTTAAACGAAAAATACAACATTTTTAAAACAATGTTGAAAAATGAAGATGAAATTGAAACCACTTTATTAAGACCTGATTTTTACTTATGTTAAATAATAACCAAAATATGATGTGGTTGCAAGAGGTTTTAAGTGTTAGAAGAGAGATGAATAGAAATTGCATATAATGGGAAAAAAATTATAATTTCAAAAATGTTATTTGGTTTTTGGTGCTCGTCCAACAAATCTTCATTTTCACTTTCTATATCATAGTCAAAATTATTAATGCTTGTATTGTGAGAACACAAATTCGAGTAATCATCTTGAACACCAAAATTGGCATAATGGTTACTTATTTGTTATGGTTTGGTGTTTTTAATTAATAAGATATTACTTCCTAGTTGTCTATCAATAACATTTGTTATTTCATCTGATTAAAACCTTTAATAATAAATTTTGCTTTGTATCTGGATTGAGACTTCATCTTGTATATTCATATATTCTTGAGTGCTTTTCTATTCTTAGGCAATTTCACCAACAAAAATATGTGATTCTCGTTCAAAGAATTCATCTCTTTTTGTCTGGCCTTCAACCAATTTTTTGTATCAACATTTGAAATGGCCTTTTGGTAGTATTCTGAATATCTATTATCAATGATCATCACATGCTCATGTGGAGGATATCTTTGAGAAACATGACGCTCTTTACTAGATCTTCTCAACTCAGGTACAACCGGTGGTTCAGATGGAGCCTCTTGAACTTGCTTCATCATGATAAGGTTCTTGATCATTGGTTACGTTATCATCATCTACCTGTATATCTCCTCCATCAACATAATTTCCACTAGGAGGTTTATGCACAACATCAGTGTAACTTCTACCATCAGATGTTGGCTTCTCTTTTTATCAAAATCTTTAATAGTTTGGTCCTCAAAAAATATCACATCACGACTTCTGATAATTTTCTTACCAATTGGATCCCACGAAATATAACCAAAATTTTCATGACCATAACCTACAAACGCACATTATTTAGATCTTCTATCAAGCTTGGATCTCTCATCTCTTAGAATATGAACAAAAGCTCTGCTACCAAACACTCTTAAATAACTATAATAAACATTTTTTCCCGCTCATACTCTATTTCAAGCATCACCATCAAGTGGAACAGAAGGAGAAAGATTGATCAAATTCACTGCAATTTTCAATGCTTCACTCCAAAACGCTTTTGATAACTTTACATGAGAGAGCATACACATGATTTTGTCATTAATCGTATTCGTTCTCTTTGTAACTCCATTATGTTGAGAAGTCTTGAGAAAATTCATCTCAAGCTTGATTCCATGCTCTTTACAATACTCTACAAATGAGCTTATATATTCACCTCTATTATCAGCTCTGACACATTTTACCTTCCTTTCTTTTTCTCTTTCAACACTTGCATGAAAGTTCTTGAAAACACCGAGTACCCAATCTTTAGATTTCAAAACAAAAGCTCACACTTTTCTAGAATGATCGTCAATAAAAGTAACAAAATATGAGGCACCGCCTAGAGATTTACCATCCACATGCAAACATTATTGTAAACTAAATCTAGAATATTTGGCCTCATATGAGTACCAATACTATTAAAGGAAACTCTATGTTTCTTACTTGAAAAATAACTAGTGCATGTTGTTAGAGGAATACCTTTCACTTGAAGAAAATTTTTCTTTACAAGAAAATTGAGACCTTTATCACCCAAGTGACCAAGGCATGTATGCCATAAATCACTAGGTGCGTCTTCAACTGTATTCACTTCCTCTTTGCATAGCTTTACAGACCCCTTATAAAAAGTTGGGGGACTTTTCTTCTTTGCAACCACTAGTAATCCTTTGGTGATTGTACATATACCACCACTACCAAAGTAAGTGTGATAACCTTCAATATCCAAGGCTTTGATAGAAATCAAGTTGAAACGAATATTAGAAACATGTTTCACATTCTTCAATTTAAGCTTGCATCCAACACCAATTTCAACCCAAACATCCACCATACCAACAATTTCATAAACTCCCTAATTTCCTATTTTTACCGTTCTAAAATCACCAACAGTATAAGATGAGAAAAAATCACGCTTAGGAGTAACATGATACGAGATACCTGAATCAATAATCCAAGTTGAATCTTGACATGCAAGGTTTATGGAATTATCATCATAAATAATGTACACATCACTGTCACGTGCAACTACTCTTGTGCCTTTATCATTTTTCTTCTCATTGCCTTCATCTTTTTTCTTTGAATATTCTCTTTCGAGAAATCTGCAATTCATTTTTATGTGTCCCACCTTGCCACAATTGTAGCATATAATTTTGTTTCTAGTTCTTGAATTGCTTCTTGACTTGTTGTGACTCTCAAATTTGTCACGCTTATGAAAATTTCTGGTTTTGCTTCTCCTCCTTTACACGGTAACTAGAGCTTTAGACTGATTAAAAATAATAATCAAACCAAGTTCCTTTGTTCTAGCTTATTCTTTAAGCATGCTATCTTTGACTATTGAGATTACCAATTTTTCATTCGGAACTGAATTAGTAAGTGTCATAATAAGAACTTCCCAATTATCAGACAACGAACTAAGCAATAATAAGGCTTGCAACCCATCATCCAACTTAATATCAATAGTCGCGAACTGATTTACAGTATTATGAAACACACTCATATGTTCTGTCATTGAGTCACCATCTTTGTATTTCATATTAACCAGTTTTCTGATCAAACATGCTTTATTTTGAATGTTCTTGCACTCATACAACTCTTTTAATTTATTCTTAATTTTCTGCGCATCAATTTCAACTTCAACATGTGGATATACACTCAAGTCCAACCATTGTTTGATTATAGCATCTGTCTTCCGATTCATCTTCTTCCATACGACATCAGACTTATCACTTGGTTTACGTTTTCGCCCTCAATAGGATCATACAAATATTTGTTGTATAACATATCTTTCGTGAGAGTCTTCCAGAATGTATAATTAGTAGAGTTGAGCTTAATCATATTGGACTATTGATTTTTCTCCATTTAAAATGCACAAAACAAGTAATTCAGAACTCTCGATACCACTTTGTTGAAAAATTATCAAATAAGCAGAATATTTTTTTCAAACAGAATACTTTTCCAAACTTGCGCAATTTAAACAGACAACTAGCAGAACCAATTTCAAAACACAATAATACTATATAACATAAAAATTAAATAACATGAACACTAGATTGTTAACAAGAAAAACTTCTCTCGAATTGAGAGAATAAAAACCACGAAACTTAGTCCAATAAAACCTTCCATTATGTTAATAATGAATATACACAAATCTTCTTAATAACACTACAGAATAACAATATTCACCAATATACAATAAATGTGAGAAAACACACTCGAAATAACTTCTGCATAAAATGTGAATATACTAAAACATCTTTAAAAGAAGGTAAAACTATTCAACAAAATATAAATAAAATTAATTAAGTAATAGAAACAACACAATATTGTAGTTTTCCCTTATCACTCGTGCCTCTTCCTTTTTCCCTTATCTATTGTAGTTTTCTGAAACTTTGTTAAGTTGTTTACTTATTGTACTTGTTGTGTCTCTTTAGAAATTAACAAATCTCTTTTAAATATTATTTTTTTCCTTCTAAATAAGCCGTGAGAACAACTTTAAAAGTGAACACACCTAGAGTTAGAGTTAGTTATTTGAGAAAATTTATAATTTCATATTTTACATCGTTTCGAGTGAATATCCGATGTAAAATCATTTTTTTAAATGTCTTTTTTTGGTAGTGAAAAGAATATCAGATTTACCTGCAGGATTTGTTGTAAATTTTTCTGCATGAAAATATAGGGGAAACTTTTCCTAGAGAAATTAGATACATAAGTTGATTTATTTTGTGAACCATTCAACATATTCTTGATTCTTTTTATGAATGGCCGGTGATATTCCTGCAAGTTTGATTGCATGCATAAATTGAATAGCTTCACAACCATCGATTAATTTGAGACGTGGAAAGCATGAGAATCATGTTTCATTTAGACATCAAAAATTATTTGTTACAACAAAGAGTCCAGATGCTCACGAAAATATCAAAAATGGACATGGTAGAGATTCTCACGGATTGATTAAAGCTACGAATTTATTTGGGTTTGAATCAATTTCTATTTATAAATAAAATAGTTATTTCCAATTACCAGATGATCATGTTTCAATATGTAACATATAAATGAAAGGTTCTTGTAACCATTTGTGAGTTTAAAAGTTGATAATGTTCCAACCACACTCTTTTATAATATATTAAATCTAATGAAATGGATTATGTTATGACAAATCATATATATGTAAATTATATTTGCCATATCAATTAAATGTGATTTGTCTTACAACAAATTTACAAATTACACTTCAAGATCTATTCCAAAAATAATAGACTATAAAAATCTTATTATTAAACATTTCACAAGAGTTAATTACAATTAAATACAATTATCACTCTTTATATAATTAATCTTTTTACCTTACATCTAAAAATTAATAATAAGTACACAATTTGTTAATAACTACACTATTCTGTTTTTATTTAGTCTAATATTAAAAAAAATACATTATTTTGTTAAATTACAAAACATCACAAAAAAAAACAATCATACAAAAATAAAAATAAAAAACTGATGACTAGAATAAATTAAATTAAATATTTAAAATCTAAAAAATAATAATTACAATAATTTTGTTAGTTGATCAATTTTAGTAATAAATTTAAATTTTATTTACAAATTAATAAAATGCAATTACACTTCAACTTCTATTCCAAAAATCATGTTACCCAAAAATCATGTTACAAAAATCTTATTATTACTAGCGTTTAGACGGACACTCCCATGCCCGTCTGTCCGCTTTTTTTAATGCGCACAGTATAGAAAAGTATAGAAAAATAAATATGTATATATTTTGTATGAAGTTTTTATCATATTTAGGATTAATTAAATGCATTTGTTTTTAGATATCTTCAAGTCTTAAAATCAGGATGATAAATATATATACTAAAAATATTTTAGTGAATTAACTCTACATTAATGCTACTATTATTTTAAACATACCAAATTAAATAAAATTTAGATCAAAATATATGTTGTCTAAACATACTAATAATATTATTACATTTTGAAAATGACAAACAAAGTTATTCTAAATTATATTAAATAATCGAAGAACACAAAGTACTATTTATACTGTGTAATCAATAACGTTCTTTAACAGGAAGGCCGAACATAAAATCTTTATCTTTAGAATTTTCTCTCTCCCTGCAATTGTTTTTCATAGTAAAGAAAAAAAATGTAAGATTCTCACATTAGAATTACTTTAGAGAAAAATATAGTGAAAATAATAGTAACTAGTGTAATATATTATTTTTCTACCTTGTAAAGATTCGAATCAATTCTTCGTACATCCCTTTATCGATGTGCTCTTGAGCTTTAAAAACCTACAAATACATCATGAAATGTCATATCAAAGAAATACATTCAAAACATGTGATTTGTTTGATTATAATCTGGTGTACTAAGTCATAAATAAATGTATACCCGAAGAATTGAGATATTTTGTTTTAGTTCAGATTTGATAGAACAACAACCCTGACTTATTTTTGAATTACGTGGTTTTTTAGTAAAAAAAAGAAAACAATGGGTTTAGTAAATATACATGGTTTTATTTACACAAACCAATAGTAAAAGTAAAACTCGTGCATTCAAAAATATTCTATGAATAAATATTATTAAATGAATAAAATAAAAAGTTGTCCATCCTTTGAGATATTATTTCTTTTTTCACCATTTTTCAAAATTGTGTTTTATCTGTTATAACTGTGGAGTCCCAACCGACAGAGTAAACTTTTAGACGCTTGACCTGTTTTAATAAGGATGATAAAAGTGTTATTGAAAGAGTGGTGAAAATGCAACAAACAGATTTTTTTTATACATGTTGCAAAAAAGGTAAATGCACCTTATTGTCTAGCTTGCCGATAGATGAAATTGTTTGTTCATCCTTCCATGTGTTCCATTTATCTTTAAAGTCCCCCATCTAAAATTTATTTCGTATAAGAATAGTGAGAATAAGTATGATCCAATTGATTGATTATATTAAAAGCATCAAATAAATGATTAAGCCTACTTTTATGTCGAAACAAGTTTCAACATTCTTCCGTCTTAACTCCTTACATAATTGGAAGACTTCATTGTGTTCTAGTTTGGCTGTATATCAAAGCCACACAATTTTATACTTAGTTATTATCATATAAAGAATACAATATAGTATTGGTATTTTGTGTAACTAAAATGGCAATCAATGTGTGAGATTATTTTTTTAATCTACGTAATGATACCCGCGGGTGCGATAAAAGAATTTGTTTAAAGACTACATTTTTTGTGTAGTCACCATCTTCTCCTTCCAATTTTCCTTCCTTGGATAAAAATTTTGTTGTAGTCTGTGAAACACCTCTAGATAAAGGCACATATAACTGTCCATGACTGAAAACATGTTGTGGAAGATATATTCCAACATTTGGGATGGTTTGTCCTTGTGACTTATTTATTGTAATTGCAAAACTTAGTCGCATAGGAAACTGCTTTCTACTAAGGACAAAAGGCAATCCATCACTGACCGATGTTTTTATTTTAATTCTAGGCAAGAAAGCTCGTCTTCCTGCGTTGTTTCCTGTCAAGATTTCCACATCCAACATATTCATATATAACCCACAATATAATAACCGCGTACCATTACACAACCCATATCTAGGATCTAGATTTCGCAACAACATCAATGGTGCACCCTTTTTTATCTTTAGAATATGTGGGGGCAAACTACCTTGTGCAATTGAGTTTAAGAATTCTTGCTGGTATAAATTATTATTATCCCTTTCAACCTCGTCAAATGATAACAAATTATGTTCTTCTCCTGGAAACTGGTCAATAATTATATCATTCAACTTTTGGACATCATCGTTTGTTGGGGTCAAAATAGCTCTTTGTACCATATAAAGGGCATCCCAACCATGCAATTCTAAATCAGGAAAAATATGTTGTATAAGCACTTGTATGGAATGTTCACCTTCCCATGAGACTGCAATCTGTGAAGGCAACCTCACCATGTCATCTGGTTTGGTAGGTTCAACACCATCACCAATGCACATAAGAAATTCTGCAAACTCTTGATCATGCAATGATCGCATATTTTGACACAATCTGAAAATTTTGGTATGAGCCCATAAATGAGACTGAACAATACATGCATAAATCATTTGTACCTTAGTACCTTTTCTTACAACAGGAAGAACTTGACGAAAGTCTCCCCCCATGATTATAACGTTTTCTCCAAATAGAGCATTGTTGCTACAAATGTCTTGTAATGATCGATCTAAGGCTTCCAAACAATTTTTTTTATCATTGGGGCTTCATCCCAAATTATTGTAGCAGAAACCCTAATGAGATTTGCAAGATCGTTTTTCTTTTGAATACCACAAATGGAACTCGGACCAATATCAATAGGTATCTTAAATCGAGAGTGTGCAATTCTACCACCAGGTAACAACGTTGCAGCTATACCAAATGATGCAGTTGCCAAAACAATTTCTCATCTACTTCTTAAACTTGCCATTAATGCTCTATAAAGGAATGTTTTATTTGTTCCTCCTGGACCATGAACAAAAAATACCCCACTGTGTTTTTGATCAATTACATTCATAATGGTTTTGAACGCAATCACTTGGTCATTATTTAACTTCACAACAGATTCAATATCTTCATTGGGGATATTGACCGCTAACTCCTCCTGTATGACACTTGGAATTGAATCTCCTTATATTGTATCAAGGGGTAAAGATGGGAGATCATAATCTTCAATCTTTTTACCGTGCAGGTTTAAGAGTTCATTCAAGTCCTTCAACAACATATTAGTCAAGGCCGATTCCACAACATTGTTTGTTGTTTGATAATCCTCTGTCATATGTGTAAAAAACTCATTCCAAAGGCTTCTAACATCAGTAGGTTCACAAAATATAAGAATCGTCACGAATAACCTCCTTAAAGCATATGGCATTCGGAGACTCGCCGCTTCAACCAAACAATCATGAATACTATGATCAGTCTCTAGAAATCCTCTATCCTCGGCTGATTTTTTGAATGTACTAAAAGAAGTGCCATTATTTGTAAGAAGATATTCCCAACTGGTTGGACCTCTAACATGAGATAACAATACTCACAAGTAAAACTTCTCTCCCTCCGAAGTTGATACCGTATAGATTCTCCCAATAACTTTTCTTAGTGACCGCTTGCGATGCCATTCCTTGTCCCTATTATTCCAACAATAATGCTCTGGAGTCTCTATATACAGATAATTTTTTGCTTCTGGATCTCTTAGATTTAAAGCAAAGAATTGTGTGAGCATTGTTTTGGAATTGCGTTCATTATTTAACAAATCCACAATTCACTGATGATCATAAAAGCACACTTGATGGCGGTTCGACAAGTGGATCTGTAATCTTTCAACAGAAGGATATAACCGGTAAAGAGTAAAGCGAAATATTTCCCATAATGCCTCGGGAGCACAAATCCATCTTGCATCAATATATTGTTGAACTTCATCCATGTATGATCCTTTGTGAACCTCCATAGCCACACAATCAAGGCCTTTGTACACATATTTGTATAAATACTTGATACTTTTAATGCTACTGCAAATCTCTACATTGATGTGGCAGTCGTACTTTAACAGTAACCAAGGGTTATAAGGAACCATCCATCTATTGTCGACAGACGCCCCTCTACCTAACGATATAGGTTCATCAAACCTTCTCCTGTACTCAGGATATGAGTCAGTGCCTTGACGTGTTTCATCCAAGAATTGTTTTGGATATCTTCTTTTACAATGTCCGTCTTTCATACATGGGGACTTTTGGTTTATAACACCGCAAGGTCCGTGGATCATATGTTTTAGAACCACTTCATGCAACTGTGGTTCACATTCTAACTTAGGTATTTCTGCTCTTACCACACTATCATACTCTTCTGGGCCATGCAATTTTCCGTTGCTTTCTAAGAACAACAACATATGCACATGCGGCAATCCTTGTTTTTGAAATTCAGTGACATGCATGTAGCTTTTAACCTTTCCTAAGACTCCTTTATTAATAACATCATCCTTTAATTGCTCGAATTTCGAACGAAATATTATTGTTAGAAAATCTGGACGATCTTGTGGTGTTTGAAAAGGCAAAAGTTATGATGTTATCTCACTCCAAGAAGGATTGCATGTCATTGTCAGAAAAACATCTAGTTTACCGCCATGAAGAACAATAGTCATGCCATCTTCATAGCGTTGTGTCATGTCTCGACGACCTCCAATAAATGATGATGGCAATATTGTTCTTTTTCCAATGTTTTCTATGGTGATTCATGAAATGTATTAGTTTCAGAATACATGAAAGATTATCATTATAGGTACAACAACTAATTAGTAATCTAAAAATATATATTTATGTTACATTATTTAGTACCTGCATTAGTTTCACCGACATGCAAAGCATCCTGTAAACCTTGGTACACTTCAGCACGTATATCACGTTGGTGCTCTCTAATCCACCTTAACCTCCCTGATTCAATTTTGACATAATTGTCTACAACATATTGTTGTAACAGTCGACCCGCATTTAACAACATTGATTGATCATTTGGGCAAATCTACAATTGATTGAAAAACATGTCGGCGTTAAAAGTGATGTGTTTTAAACTACACTTATCTAAGTATACTATTTACCAAAATTAATCTAAATTCACCTGAAGCATGTAACTGTAATATGCTCGACATGACAATCTTCGTCCATTACAATTTTTTGTGTTAACGTCCAAACCATGTGTCCCAAATGGAAACAATATAGGATACTGCAACGGATCATAATATCCATTTGTCTCTTGAACTTTCTTTAGATTTTCATCACGACTTATGACATTAATATCCCTTCCATATTCCATAGAATCTGAATCTCCTCCAACAATAATTGTCGCAACTTGTTCTGCAGTTGGAAGATTATATTGATGGTGATTACTTGGACGCTCTTTAAGCATGAAGCTACATTCACCGATATTTGGAAGTTGTGACAGTTTTCTGAACCTAATTACAAAAGGATTAAACTGATGGAGCATTTTTTGTAATTTTTGAACTACATTTTGGTGGAGTTATGGATTTTCTTGCATTCTATTATGTAGCTCATTATCTGCGTCGTAGATGTATAGTTGTAAGAAACGCGGTCTGGCACCCTCATTTGGATAGAAACCTCCTATGTTATGGTAAAAAGCACCTTGAGCACGAAATGTGTATATACCACGACCAGATGCAAGAATATTCTCATCAACGTGAACACCAATTAAAGTGAATGAGAGTACATGGTTGTAACTTCGAATATGTTGCCTAAAATGCCTTCCTTCTACTGAACCATCCAAAAATAATTGTTGCAATTCTATAGGAGCATTAACTCGTGAAAATGATACCTTTCCACCAGTACAACACGTATCACGTGATTCATGATGAAACAATGTTGCATTGTAATATCTACGGGAAATTGGATTAGGCAACTGGGATTTTGCCATCATCGAATTATTTTTGAAATATCGAGCAATATTGTGTCTTGCTCGAAAATCGCGTCCTAATTATACAGGGAGGAGTTTGATATTGATTACTAAATATTATCTAAAATCTAAAATACAAATAAATAATTAACGCAGGATTCCTAAATTAGAAGATTTAACATTGCATTATTTTCAGTTTTATGTCACTAAGCTACATTATTTGGCACAAAAATGTTTATGAACATACCTTGAGGACGACATGATGCACCATCATTTATGGCTTCCATGTTAACATCTGATATTACTGCATCCTCCAAAGCTTCATCAACATCCATATCGCCTGATACAAAAATAATAATTAACACACACACACACACACACACACATATATATATATATATATATATATATATATATATATATATATATATATATATATATATATATATATATATATATATATATATATATATATATATATATATATATATATATATATATATATATATATATATATATATATATATATATATATATATATGTTGAAATTATTGCTCGCATACATAGAACAATATCTCGTATACCTGTAGTAGAGTGACTATTGTTGATACGTCAGTTAGGTGATGTGCAATTATGATATGCAGGTTTAAATACATAAAATGAGAGATGACAAATAAACAATATTATACAATGTACGATTATAATGTCTATATTGATCATCACCAACCAAGTGCAACATCATTAACATGTGTAATTCTACTTGGGTCGGCTTCATTGTCATGAGTTCTTTGAAAGTGTGATATTGGAGATCTCATATTTGTAAAATTTTGAAATGGAACTCTCCTCCGACTGTTCATAGTGCGAGATGTTTGAGCTTGTTTATCTTGCTCTTTTCGCCGCCTATAATTGTCACGTCGTATCGATAATTAATTTTCTCTTTGTTCGATGTTCATATTTTGTCTCCTCTTCCTTTTATTTTCGCCCTTCTTGCCCTTTGTTGTTGACTTGATATCTGACGGGTATTATTTTCCATTTTGTTAATGTAACTGCCAAACACATATGCAATTTATAAGCAACATAGTTTCACTAATTATGTTGAAAAATATTGGTAAATATAGATGGGATTTAAAATAAATATATATTTTTTTGGAAAAAAGAAGTTTAAACCAAAAAGTATTATTTGTAAAACATATGTTAAAAATATAAATCAAAACTAAAATATAAAAAAGACGAAGAAGAAATGGGCAATCAATAAAAAAAACATAAATTATGTTGGACAAATAGATGAAAAGATTGCATATTAACTAAACATTAAAATATAAATTGGGGTAAGAAATGAAATTAGTGTAATTTATGTTATAGATAAAAGATATATTAAAATAAAATGAGAAAAGATAGTGTTATATTCCTTGTAGGTTCATAATAATATTTTTATATTAGTCCAAATTATTTTATATTTTAGTTAACTCATAATATTACCATTGAAACTTTTTTCATTGATCAAAAGTAAATTTTCATCTTTTTATTAATTAGTACAATAATTATGTTTTAGCAATAGGTTATTTGAATGTATTAGTATTAAAGATAAAAATTGAAGGAACCATTTTAAAAAATTTCCAGATTTATTATAGTCTTAATTGTGTTATATATCTAATACTACAGTTGTAGAAATAATAATTTATATCCTATTTGGTTAACCTCTAAATATACTTAATCTCTACCTTATTTGGTTAATCTCTAAATATACTTAAACTTACCCTATTTGATTTACCTCTAAATATATTTGACACAGAAGCCTTAATTGTATGCTCTCTCTCTCTCTCTCTCTCTCTCTCTCTCTCTCTCTCTCTCTCTCTCTCTATATATATATATATATATATATATATATATATATATATATATATATATATATATATATATATATATATATATATATATATATATATATATATGATAACACGAAATCGTATATATATTTTGATGCATAATTCAACTAAAGTTTAACTGTTTTCGATCCGATTTCGGGTTATTTCCGTGTTGTTTGTCTGATGTTTTGCAGGTATTTGATGACCACGTCTAAATAAGGCATTATGAAGAAAAGAAGCAATCTCAGACGAAATATGGACGAAAAAATGGTGAAAACATCATGAAAAGCGCAGAAGGCTGTTTTTGCTGCTGTGACGACCGTCACAGCTCCATGACGACCGTCATATCTTGTGACGACCGTCATGCAGGCAAAAACGCCCCACTTCAGTTTCACGTGAAAGAAGCAGTTCCAAGTCCCAAATAGTGGACCACTACTCCCTGATTATTCTGCCTCAAAGTCCACCCTCTTCAAGTTATAACCGTTAGAATTTCATCTCTATAAAAGGGGAAGAAGGGGACCTCAGAAAGAGAGCCGCATTCATACAACGAAGTGCTGCCAAATTTATTTCCAGAGCAAAACTTTCCAGTTTTAATATTCTTATTTGTTTCTCCTTTCTTTTTCTGCATTTCCTTTTATTCCTTCTGTAATTTCTATTTCCGTTGTACGATCAAATTGGCATAAAGACCAGAATCCTGCCAACATCTGTGGAGGATCTGCCCAAAGGCCAATTGGAATATTTACAGGTTTCTCATTTCAATCGTAATTCCAGTTTTATTATAATGCACACTATTATTTATTGTTTTTATTTATGTTTTATCTTTCCCAAATCCATGTCTAGCTAAATTTAAGTAATCGATATGTAGTAATAATTCGAAAGGGATTTGATAATAACTGGTTGAAAATTGTCTTTTCAAAGTTTATGGTCTGAGTGTTTAAAATTAATTTACTGAATAAACTTCGTCGCGAAAGCGAGAACTTATTTAAAAGTAGTTTTGCCACGAAAGTGGGAAATTAATTAAGATACGAACCAACAAGCGAAAGCTGCGGCAAGATCAGATAGTAAACACTAGTCATTCATTTTAATAACAGCGAAAGCACTTTAAAATGAATTAGAACTTAGAGATTTCCAAAAAATAATTTTAACCCCGAATGGGACACGAAAGTGTACGTTTGGCCCTTAGAATTATAATTAGCGTCAATAACCATCGTGAGGCGAGAGTCTTCAAATCACCATTTTCTGCTTAAATAAACTCTGAAAAATATTTCATGCACCGGTAACTTGTCAAATCCCCGAAGAACACAATCACTGCATATCGATTCAATTAATTATAATCTAATTAACATTCTTAGTTTCCCTTTTAGTGACAATCTTATTCCCTTAAACACATTCTACCTAGCTAAACATAGTAACTCCCGAGAACACTAGTTTGATTACGAGTCCCTGTGGGATCGATATCTATTATTACTACGCGATAGACTGTGCACTTGCAGTTAGGTTGTATTAGACATAGAAAGTCGCGATCAAGTTTTTGGCGCCGTTGCCGGGGACCCGTTTAGTCAATAGTGTAACCTTCTGTTACGCCGTATAGACTAGGTTAACAATTTCCATTTTTCCTTTACTAGTGCTGTCGATTGTATGCCAAGTAATCGCCCACAAGGCGATATCGTAAAACCTTCAGTCGCAGAACTAGAGCGCTTCTTACATTTAAGAAGTCGAATCATTGAGTACCAACTAAAACAACTAAAACATAACATTCCCGAACCTCTCACTCCCATTCCCAAATCCGAAGAAGAACCAACGATGGCTGAAGGACCTCCAAACAAACCGCTGAAGGCATACGCTACACCCTCTCAGATGGAGTCTAGAAGTAGCATTGCTGCCCCAGCTATTACCCGAAATGATTTTGAGCTGAAACCATCATTGTTGTCAGCTGTACAACAAAACCAATTCTCAGGAAACACAACTGAGGATCCAAACGAACATTTAACGAAGTTTGTACAATACGCAGACACAGTGAAAGTAAATGGAGTAACTCCAGATGCGATAAGACTTCGTCTTTTCCCATTCTCTCTTAGAGACAGAGCGTGGACATGGTTACAATCGTTATCATCCAACTCCGTTACGACGTGGGAACAATTGAAGAACGTCTTCTTAGAGAGATATTTTCCGCCAAGCAAAACTGCTATGCTTAGAGCTCAAATCAACGGATTTTGACAAAAAGATACTGAATCTCTTTATGAAGCATGGGAACGATTCAAAGATATGATGAGAACATGTCCTCACCACGGTTTAGAAGACTGGGTGACAATCCATACTTTTTATAATGGGCTTTTATACAATACTAGATTGACAATAGACGATGCCGCGGGTGGTGCACTTATGGATAAGCCATACGACGAAGCCTATCAATTAATCGAAAACATGTCTCAAAATCATTGCCAATGGGGAGGTGAACGCACTCCAACAGAGAAAACCACGGCGAAAGGTGGGATGTATGAGATTAGCAGTCTTGAAAAGTTCAACGCTAAAGTAGATGCTCTAGCACAGAAGATTGATAGTCTGACCGTCAACCCCACTGCAACCGTCACTGCCGTAACTCCAAATTGCGAGTTATGCGGAAGCACCACTCATAATGCACCCGAATGCCCATTGCTAGCCGGAATCCCACCAGACCAAGTAAATTATGCTCAAGGAAATCCCTACGCAAATACTTACAACCCAGGTTGGCGAAATCATCCAAACGTTTCTTACAAAAGCGAAAATGCATTGCAAATGCCTACTGCTCCACCAGGGTATCAGAAACCAGCTGCTGCTCAGACTGCACCTAGGAAATCAAACCTCGAGTTGATGATGGAAAAATTCATAGCTACTCAAGCTCAAACAAACAAAGAATTCCTGAATCAAAACATACACACTAGCGAGCAAATTAAACAGTTGACCGGAAAAGTAGACGCTTTAGCCACCCACAACAAAATGCTAGAAACACAGATATCACAAGTGGCTCAACAACAAGCCTCTGCTGCCGCACCTGCTGGCACATTTCCTGGACAACCCGAACAGAATCCAAAAGGCCAAGCAAATGCTGTAATACTAAGAAGTGGAAAAGAATTGGACGAACCGATCGATCCGAGGACCGAAAACTCAGCAATGCAACAAAAACCAACTGAACAAGCAGAAAAGGAATCCGAGTTAGAGAAGAAGGAAGACAACGAGAAGGAGGATACTGCAAGTGAAAAAACTCAAGCACCTCCAGCGCCATATAAACCACCCATCCCTTATCCTCAAAGATTAATAAACTCCAAAACTTCAGGACAATTTAAGAAATTTGTAGAGCTCCTTAAACAGCTGAATATTACTATTCCTTTTACAGAAGCGATAACTCAAATGTCGTCATATGCTAAATTTCTCAAAGAAATCCTGTCGAATAAGAGAAAGATCGAGGATAACGAAACAGTTACACTTACTGCAGAGTGTAGCGCTATTATTCAAAACCGTATGCCTCCTAAATTAAAAGACCCAGGTAGTTTCTCCATACCTTGCGTCATTGGAAAGTTCGTAATAGACAAAGCTCTATGCGATTTAGGAGCCAGTATCAGTGTTATGCCTTTATCTATATGCAAAAAGCTGAATATGGGAGACCTCAGACCAACCAAAATGTCCGTACAATTAGCTGACCGATCAGTAAAATACCCCGTCAGAATACTGGAAAACGTTCCAGTATGCATAGGACAATTCTACATCCCAACCGACTTCATAATCATGGACATCAAGGAGGACACTGACACCCCAATTATTCTAGGAAGACCGTTCCTAGCTACAGCCGAAGCTATTATAGACGTGAAGAAAGGAAGGCTAACATTCGAAGTAGGAGAAGAAAAGATAGAGTTCATTCTCACCAAGTTCTTACAAGCACCAGCCATAGACGATACCTGCTATTTAGTAGACGAAATTGACGAATGCATAAGAGAACTTGAAAATGAAGAGACCACGTATTCAGAAATAATAAAGATTCAAATACCCGATATTTCTGAAGACGATGATTGGCGTAAACCGTATAAAGACGACAGCCTAAGCGAAAGCTTAGCGCTGACTCCAAACCATATGCCAGGTCCGAAGAACCCATCTTTAGAACTTAAAACACTACCCAAAAACCTTAGATATGAATTCCTAGACGATGAACTAAAAAGACCAGTGATAGTCAACGCCGACTTAGGACAACCAGAAACCGAAAAGCTATTAGAAGTCCTAAAGAAGTACCCCACCGTGTTAGGCTATAACATAAGCGATCTAAAAGGTATAAGCCCTTCGATCTGTATGCATCGAATTACAATAGAGGAAGACTCTAAAACCTCTCGAGAGCATCAGAGAAGACTGAACCCCATCCTGAGCACTGTAGTCAGAGATGAAGTAAAGAAATTGCTAGATGCAGGAATCATCTATCCAATCTCTGATAGTGAATGGGTTAGCCCAGTTCATGTCGTACCGAAGAAAGGAGGAGTCACAGTAGTTAAAAACGAAAAAGGCGAATCAATAACAAAAAGAGTCATGACTGGAAGCAGGATGTGCATTGATTATAGAAAGCTTAACAAAGCCACACGAAAAGATCACTTCCCGTTACCCTTCATAGACCAAATGTTGGAAAGATTAGCCAAACATTCATATTTTTGCTATCTAGATGGTTATTCAGGATTTTTCCAAATTCCCATTCATCCTGATGACCAAGAAAAGACTACATTCACCTGTCCTTATGGTACTTTTGCTTACCGCCGAATGCCGTTCGGACTCTGTAATGCTCCAGCAACCTTCCAAAGATGCATGATGGCAATCTTTGCAGATTTCATAGATAACATCATGGAAGTATTTATGGACGATTTCTCAATATGTGGACAAAGTTTCGAAGGATGCCTACAAAACTTAGAAATGGTATTAGAACGTTGTGTAAAAGTGAACCTCGTCCTAAATTGGGAAAAATGCCATTTTATGGTCCGACAAGGAATAGTTCTAGGACATGTCATATCAGATAAAGGAATTGAGGCCGACAAAGCTAAAATAGAGATTATAAAAGATCTCTGACCTCCAAAATCCGTACGAGAAATACGGAGTTTTCTAGGACATGCCGGTTTCTACAGAAGATTTATAAAAGATTTTTCAAAAATCACAAAACCTTTGACCGGCCTGTTGATGAAAGATGCTGAGTTCGTCTTCGACGACGACTGTTTAAAAGCATTCGAAACATTAAAATCAGCGCTTATCACCGCACCGATTATGCAACCACCCGATTGGCGACTACCGTTCGAAATCATGTGCGATGCGAGTGATTATGTCGTAGGCGCAGTTCTAGGACAAAGGAAGGACAAGAAACTCCATGCCATCTACTATGCCAGTAGAACCTTAGATCCTGCCCAAATGAACTACGCTACCACAGAAAAGGAACTTCTAGCAGTTATATTTACGCTTGAGAAATTCCGTTCTTACTTAGTAGGAGCAAAAATTATCATATACACAGACCACGCTGCCATAAGGTACCTAATAAGCAAAAAGGATGCCAAACCAAGACTATTGAGATGGATCCTGTTATTACAAGAGTTTGACTTAGAAATCAAAGATAAGAAAGGAACCGAGAACGTTGTTGCAAATCACTTATCCCGAATAGAAGGCATCAAATATGAACCAGTACCGATAAACGACGATTTCCCGTACGAACGTCTGATAGCCAAATTAGAAAGTGACATACCCAACTCAATCTCGGAAGATCCAGAATTCGAAAAAGCCGTAGAAGCCGTCTATGTCCAAGTCTCATTACCTTGGTATGCTGACATCGTTAACTACCTCGCTGCAGGCGTGCTTCCACCGGATCTCACTTATCAGCAAAAGAAGAAATTCTTCCACGATCTGAAACAATATTATTGGGACGAACCTCTACTCTTCAAGAGAGGGGCCGACAACATATATCGTCGCTGTGTCCCAGAGGAAGAAATATAAAATATTATTTCCCAATGCCATTCAACACCATATGGTGGTCATGCTAGTACATCCAAGACATGCGCTAAGATTCTCCAAGCCGACTTATTCTGGCCTAACCTCTGGAAAGACGTTCACATCGCTGTGCAAAAATGTGATAGATGCCAACGAATTGGTAACATCTCACGACGCGATGAAATGCCTCAGAAAGGAATCTTAGAGGTAGAAATCTTTGACGTATGGGGAATAGATTTCATGGGACCATTCCCACCTTCTTTTGGTAATAACTACATACTCGTCGCTGTAGACTATGTGTCTAAATGGATAGAAGCCATAGCTGCTCCAACAAACGACACACGAGTAGTAATCAAACTCTTCAAGAACACAATCTTTCCTAGATTCGGTGTACCCAGACTCGTCATTAGTGACGGCGGATCTCACTTCATATCGCGAATATTCGATAAACTTATTTCTAAATATGGAGTCCGACACCGAGTAGCTACACCTTATCATCCGCAAACTAGCGGACAAGTAGAGGTCTCGAACAGGGAAATAAAACAGATATTGGAAAAGACTGTCGCTACCTCAAGGAAAGATTGGTCATCAAAGCTACAAGAAGCTTTATGGGCTTATAGGACCGCTTTTAAAACACCAATAGGTACTACACCCTACAAATTAGTTTACGGTAAATCCTGCCATCTCCCTGTAGAATTAGAGCATAAGGCCTTCTGGGCCATTAAGACACTCAATTTCAACTACACCGAGGCGGGAGAAAAGCGAATCTTGAACTTACACGAATTGGAAGAACTTCGATTAGACGCTTACGAAAATGCCTGTATCTACAAAGAACGAACTAAAAAGTGGCATGATAAACGTTCAGTCAAGAAACAATTCAGTGTGGGAGACATTGTATTGCTATTTAATTCTAGATTAAAACTCTTCCCAGGTAAACTAAAATCTAGGTGGTCTGGACCTTATGAAGTAACTAAAGTACTTCAGAGTGGAGCTGTAGAAATTACCGATAAGACGAATGCACCGTTTATCGTAAACGGGCAACGTCTAAAACATTATAATAAGAATGAAACCAGCCCTCAAGTCTGCAGTATAACATTGCTTGAGCTTCCAGCTCAAACACCCGAATAGCTTCTCACCAAGCTATCGTCAGGCTTTAGACGTTAAAAACAGCGCTTACTGGGAGGCAACCCAATTTTCCTCGTTACTGTATTTCATTTTTCTTTAAAATTTTACTTTGAAAATTTAACAAAAATTCTAAAACTTATAATTACTACTACTTTCTACTTTCGTTTGTTTTCATATTTTTATTTTTATTTTATTTTTCTCTTTTGTCTTTCGTTTTTACCGCTTTTTGTTTTTAAAAATCCTGACTTCAAACTTCTGTTTTAAACTTTTCAGGATTTTAAAAGTATTCAAAACATTCCTCCTGTTTTCTCCGACTTACCTGCGAGTATGGCCGAGTACGACTTCACAAAGGTTCATTTTCGAGGACTAGCTCAAAAGGCAAGATTTGCAGCACTAACTGAAAGAGAATTCGCCTTAACGCTGTATTATGATAAGTCTAACATGGATAAACTAGGAATCACAGATAGCATTCAATACATGTTCAATCAACTGGGTTGGGAGAACACTGCTTTGAAAACACGTTTTGCTACCTATAAGGATCTTACCTATGAATTCCTTAGTTCTTTCAGATACCTACCCAACTATGGTTTTGGATCCAACACAGAGCTGATTACCTTTCGAATGTTTGGAATGGACCAAACCCATAGCCGGATGTCACTAGCTAACCTCCTAGGATTTCCTAACGGACCGCATGTGTTCATCAGTGCAGAAGATGACGATATTGATTTTGAACTCGACCAATTCTGGGGTAGAATCACAGGCGACTATCACCCTGAACCAGACAGAATGTATAATGATGATATTCATAACCCAACTTTCAGATACTTCCATAAGATACTTGCTCACACCCTGTTTGGGAAAGAAGAAAATATTACTACAGTATCTAAAGAGGAGTTATTCATCATGTTCTGTGCTTCCCAGGGACGTACAGTAAATGCAGTGCCTTTCATGATGAGATCTTTCAGACGCCTCACTCAGAAGCCACAGACACCTATTCTTATAGGAGGCCTCGTGACAATGATTGCCCACGAGCTCGACCTTAGATTCCACTTAAATGCAAGCACTCGTTTTGGCACCATCCGACCCATGAACATACAATTCTGCTTTAACAGGCGCATTTTAGGAACTATGGGACCTGGACCTTATGAGTACCTCATCAACGAAAAACCTGTCCAGCTATTCACACTGCCTGATCATCTGAGGACAAGTATCCACAACAAGGACAACTGGCTTTATGAATTGGATGAGCCTATGGGACCTCTTTCACCTCAGTCAACACCACAGAACTATATGTACGACAGTGACCACATCTCTGAGGCACACGACTATATGTACTATGAGGATGTTGTATCAGAAGCTGAAGTAGACCCTACGACTCCTCCGCACTACAACACCTATCCCGAGCCTATCCCTGAGGAGACCACTGACAAAATGGATACCGTTCTACTCCGATTGGACAACGTTGATGCAGCTCTGACTACTGTAAAAGATGACATCGCGGGCATACACAGCGAACTGGTAGTCTTCATGGATTTAGTCTGCGACCAACTCGACTACTACGCACGGAAGTTCGATGAGTTGAAGGCACGAAAAGACTAGATACTAGTTTTAGAATCAGATTTAGTTTAGTTTGGTTTAGTTTAGTTTAGTTTAATCATTTGGATTTTCGCATTGTTAATTTCTTTATGTACTACATACAATCATTTCAATTTCATGTTATTTCAATTATAGTCTTTATTCAATTATTCTATTTTTACGTTATTCTTTGTTTGTTGGCTGCTATAATACATTGACATATCAATACTAGGCCTAAAAGTCACTGCAAGAACACCCTCAGAGCAAAATTCTGCGTTCTGCAGATTTTGCTGCTGTGACGACCGTCACAGGATCCTGACGAGCGTCACGCGGGTGACGACCGTCACACATACGTGACGACCGTCACAAACCCAAAACTGCTATCTGATATAACAGGGGTTGCGTTTTCTCTCCCACTACCCTCATTTCAACTTCCAATCATCAGAACTTCCTCCCCACTCCAATCTTTCGTTTTCCCCACATTGCACCATATATTTCAACTCCAATCTCAACTTCCTACCACACTTCTGTCAAATTTTCCCACTTCGCAGAACAACCCCAATCCTCAGAACCCTCTCAATCTTCCAACAATGGCGAGAAATACCGAAACCCCGGACATCAGTAACATTGTCTTCAGCGAAGGTGACTTAGGCGAAAGACAGTGGGCAAACTACATCGCATTCCATCAAAGGTCGCTCCAGCCGACTCATTATCCACACATTCCATCGCTTACGGAGCTCGGACTCCTTGAAGGCGTAACTTGGATGCTTCAAAGAGCAGGCATCTGGAACCTCTGCACCAATCCACTGCCAACATACGAACAACTCACTCTCGAGTTCTTGAGTTCGTTTACCTACGTCACATCCAGCGGCGACCTCAGCCAACAATCCGGTGCCGCATGCTTCCGGATGTTCGGCACTAACTACCAGGTGAACCAGAACCAGATCGTCGCCCTCTTAAAACTCCCTCGAGGCGACAATGCTCACCGCCGCCTCACCGATCAGTTCCAGCACGAAGCCTTCGCGCTGTGGTACCAATTGACCGGCATCAATGTCGATGGTTGGGACTCTCTGCACGCCACGCATATCCATAACCCAACCATCCGTTACTTCCACAGAGCATTGAGCAACACAATCTTTGCCAGGGACAGCAACCATAAGGTGAACTCGAAAGAGCTCTTCTTCCTCCACTGCGTCTTCAACAATGAACCTATCAACGCCGCTCCGTTCCTGCTGGCTCACATTCAGGCCAACTGCAACCGTGGCTCGAAGCCATTTTACTTTGGCGGGATTGTCACTGCCATTGCACTTGGGCTGAACCTTGGCGACCGCCTCCAGCACCTCCATTCCATCCCCTCGGTGTTCCTTGACACCGACCACTGCAGAGCCTCTCACCTCATCCGCTCCAGAGCCGATGGGAAGTATCACCCGGTAGTGCGTGGCAAAACCATCCGAAGCATCATCCTTCCATCACGCACCCAGACACACCCAGAGGATCGTACCAACTGGTTATTTGACCTCACTGCCCCTCCTGATGTCGCTGCTCCTACTCAGGACCACACCCAAGGTTCTGAAGATGAAATCCAAGCTGAGTTGGACAGGCTGGAGCAACCGGAAGCATCACAGCCTCCTCCTTCCGAAGGTACATTCTCTCGCCGCCGCCGCCATCATCCAGTGCCCGACTACACAGAAGAGGACCTTCGTCGCTCTCTCGATCAGCAGGCCCAGATACTCGCTATGCTGCAGCAGCAGAATCAGCGAGTAGACCAGTTCGAAGCTTGGCATTGGACTCAAATGCAACAACTTCAAACCGGCCAAGCCACCATTACTGAGAACTTGGCGAATCTGACTTTGCAGGTCGAAGGACTCCAGGACACTGTCTACCACACCGGAGCTATGAGTTATAAGGACCGAGTCTCCCTGGCCAGAGCCAGAGGACGCCAGCGCGGACGTGACCGATGCAGCGGACGTGATTAGTTATCATTTTCCTTATTTGTTTACTATATTTCCAGTTTATTTGTACTTTCATTTCCGTGTATCTCCCTCTCGCATGCTTCCAAATCAGTGGGGACACTGATTGAGATAGTGTGGGAGTGGAGCGTTTATTTCCATTCCATTGTACTTTGACTTTCGTAATTTATATTTAAACATTTTCTATTTTTAGCAAATAAAGCTCGTTTATATATCCTTTTTCCGTTACGCAAACATTCCCACGTTATTCAACGTAAACAAAAAAATTTCGTTCGTTCCTCAAAAGCAAAAGCATCACGAGAATGCGCCCGAGTTCAAACCAAGTTTCGAAACTCCGAGGAGACGACAGTTCTAACAAAACCAGTACCGTCTTGACACCTTAGATCTCCGGTTTATGCGAGTCAGTTTCACTACCTACGCGTACCAAAGTCTCAAGTGTCTACGCAAACTCAACCCCAAGTAGTTTATACTAGCAGTCAGCACCATCCTAAAGCACTTCTAAGCGAGCGACCGATGCAAATAAGTGTATGATCTCCGAAAAGATGAAAAATCATGAAAAGAAAGCTAGATAGCCCAAAAACATAAGACACGTTTCCTTCTAAGTTAGGTGCTCCTCACCCGAGCATTTAGCCCAACGGCACGAAAACTTATTGAAAAATCAATGATATAAGCTTATGATCAATGAAGAAGATCAAAACAGAAATGAGATCATATTCACTAACAGGTCGACTCGTCATGAAAGTGTATGGACAACGGGCTTAATGTGATTGCGCTAGAACAAACAGGGTGAACTTGCCGCGAGAACCTTGATACCAAGCTACAGTAGCATGACTGGAACCGATTTGCATAAAAAGGAGACCTCAGAAGACTTGTAGTCCAGTGTCGTCATGGTACTCGTTTTGTTCTTACCAAGAATCCCGATTTTTACCAACTTTGCAAACGAAGAAGTTGCCTCGTGCTTGCCGACTTTTTCATGTTTTACTTGAGGACAAGCAAAGATTCAAGCTTAGGGGAGTTTGATAACACGAAATCGTATATATATTTTGATGCATAATTCAACTAAAGTTTAACTGTTTTCGATCCGATTTCGGGTTATTTCCGTGTTGTTTGTCTGATGTTTTGCAGGTATTTGATGGTCACGTCTAAACAAGGCATTATGAAGAAAAGAAGCAATCTCAGACGAAATATGGACGAAAAAAGGGTGAAAACATCATGAAAAGCGCAGAAGGTTGTTTTTGCTGCTGTGACGACCGTCACAACTCCATGACGACCGTCACACGGGTGACGACCGTCACACCTTGTGACGACCGTCATGCAGGAAAAAACGCCCCACTTCAGTTTCACGTAAAAGAAGCAGTTCCAAGTCCCAAATAGTGGACCACTACTCCCTGATTATTCTGCCTCAAAGTCCACCCTCTTCAAGTTATAACCGTTAGAATTCCATCTCTATAAAAGGGGAAGAAGGGGACCTCAGAAAGAGAGCCGCATTCATACAACGAAGTGCTGCCAAATTTATTTCCAGAGCAAACCTTTCCAGTTTTAATATTCTTATTTGTTTCTCCTTTCTTTTTCTGCATTTCCTTTTATTCCTTCTGTAATTTCTATTTCCGTTGTACGATCAAATTGGCATAAAGACCAGAATCCTGCCAACATCTGTGGAGGATCTGCCCAAAGGCCAATTGGAATATTTACAGGTTTCTCATTTCAATCGTAATTCCAGTTTTATTATAATGCACACTATTATTTATTGTTTTTATTTATGTTTTATCTTTCTCAAATCCATGTCTAGCTAAATTTAAGTAATAGATATGTAGTAATAATTCGAAAGGGATTTGATAATAACTGGTTGAAAATTGTCTTTTCAAAAGTAGTTTATGGTCTGAGTGTTTAAAATTAATTTACTGAATAAACTTCGTCGCGAAAGCGAGAACTTATTTAAAAGTAGTTTTGCCACGAAAGTGGAAAATTAATTAAGATACGAACCAACAAGCGAAAGCTGCGGCAAGATCAGATAGTAAACACTAGTCATTCATTTTAATAACAGCGAAAGCACTTTAAAATGAATTAGAACTTAGAGATTTCCAAAAAATAATTTTAACCTCGAATGGGACACGAAAGTGTACGTTTGGCCCTTAGAATTATGATTAGCGTCAATAACCATCGTGAGGCGAGAGTCTTCAAATCACCATTTTCTGCTTAAATAAACTCTAAAAACTATTTCATGCACCGGTAACTTGTCAAATCCCCGAAGAACACAATCACTGCATATCGATTCAATTAATTATAATCTAATTAACATTCTTAGTTTCCCTTTTAGTGACAATCTTATTCCCTTAAACATATTCTACCTAGCTAAACATAGTAACTCCCGAGAACACTAGTTTGATTACAAGTCCCTGTGGGATCGATATCTATTATTACTACGCGATAGACTGTGCACTTGCAGTTAGGTTGTATTAGACATAGAAAGTCGCGATCAATATATATATATATATATATATATATATATATATATATATATATATATATATATATATATATATATATATATATATATATATATATATATATATATATATATATATATATATATATATATATATATATATATATATATATATATATATATATATATATATATATATATATATATATATATATATATATATATATATATATATATATATATATATATATATATATATATATATATATATATATATATATATATATATATATATATATATATATATATATATATATATATATATATATATATATATATATATATATATATATATATATATATATATATATATATATATATATATATATATATATATATATATAACATAGATGATACGTGAAAATTTTCATAGAATTGAATCATGCATGTATTTATTATCACTAAATACAACCTATTACAACCATATAATGTTCTAATTCTTAACAATTCAAATTAAAGATAATAAACAATTTTTATAATGGCTTGATCGATAGAATAAAGTTTTACTTATTAGAATAAAACTATCTTAATAAATAATCTTTTGTGTTTTCCAACATAATAAACAAAGACTGAATTACATATAATATACAATATAAGACATATAATTCTTCATAGCATAATGATTTTCTTACAAATTCTGCATATATAATTTTGAATTGGAGTTAAATACCTTATATATTTTACTAAGGCATGAATCAACTTGTCAAATACAAATGTGTTTTCTACTGTCATCGTCTATGATAAAAATTTGATGGGGAATAAAATTCAACTAACTATAACTCTTCACTACTACTTACATTTATTTATTTATTTATTATTTTTTAAAATTTTAAATTAAATAAATAATATAAACATTTCAAAAAAAATTATTTTTTTTAACACTTGGATAAGAATATTATTTGTTGATACCTTTAAGAGAGAGTGTTATTTAGAAATTAACATACTAAAAAAAGCATCAACAAATATAAACGATAAATCATATTCTCTCTTACTCAGTTGAAAACAAAAAACATCAACAAATACAACCCTTGGATAAAATTGTTACAGTTATTTAGCGTATATGCTAGCTCTCAATTGTTATAGTTTTTTTTTAGTATGTTACAGTTATTTCTAAATACTCTTAAGCATGTTACAGTTATTTAGAAATAACATTCTCTCTTAAAATTGTTACAGTTATTTCTTACTCTAAAATTGTTACAGTTACAGATGAATTTATTTAGTATGTTACAGTTATTTCTAAATACTCTCTTAAATGAATTTTTTCAAAGCTACAGTTATTTAGCGTATATGCTAGCTCTCAATTTCTAAATAATAATTTTATGTTTTTTCCTAACACTTGGATAAATAATATACAACCAACTTTTTAATCAACTGAAGATAAAAAAAAAACTGTTGATGAATAATTCACATAATTTAAAAACCAATGGCTAGCAGTTACAAAAGTATCATAATCGGCAAATACATCAAACATTCTAAAAAAATTAACTGCAATAGGAAATGAAAAAAAAATTGATAACCGAAGCCACTTAAATTATAACTCCTGCATCTCATTGATATAAATATAAATGAACTTTTTTCTAGAAATTTAATGTTTACCTAGCAATTATAAGAGGTTGGTGTATAAATAACTTATAAGAGGTTATATAGCGTATTTGAGTTTACATAACTTAAGGCGTGATAACCAAACTAATTATAAAACAAAAGAAAAACCTATATTTCTCTTAATTCATAAACACACTCTCTTAATTTTCATATTAATTTTTCTTCATCATTTTTATTGAATTTCCTTTTCTATTTTTTTAATGTTTATGTTGGAATATTCGCCCTTCCAATTCACAATACTCTAACAAAATAAATAAATAAAGATCAACCTAAACATGTTTAATAAATTCATTCAATTATATTTTAAAAAAAAAATACCTGACAAAAAATGAATTCTCTTGATAATGAAGTAATGTACCACTCCTTTCACTGCAATAATGGAGTTACTTAAGCCTTCGCAAAGTAAGAGAGAAAGAGAAATAATTAATTTGAAAGTAACTTGGCAAAGTGAATGTGAAATATTTGTGAGTGGCTCGGAGAGATTAGTTTTGCAAGCGAGAGTAGGTAGTATAAATGTAAATAAGATATGCAGTGATAAAAATGTTAATTAATATTGAAGTGAAATGAAAAAATAACTAATTTTTAATTTTCAGAACCAAAAACTCTAACATTTTGAATCTGCATTTTGTAAGATGAAAATATAAATCAATTGTGATATAAAAGCATATTGAAAAAGATTAAGAGTGATTGAAAAAACTTTCGAAAAGATGCATATTGATTGAAAAATTGAGAGTATAAAAGTAGTTCTTTAATAGTTAATTTAATACTTGTAATTTATACCATGAGAGAGAAAGCAATTTTTTTGTTTAAATTAAATATCTAACTTGGGAGAGGAATTATGTTATGAAATGGTTTGTAAATTTTTCGGTGATTACATATAGATAATTTAGAAATAAAGTGGATTTTATAAGGGTAAGTTTGGAAAGCAAATAAGCCATACCAAAATCATCTATCATCTTTATATATAAGTATAGATTAATACAATAAAAATCATAAAATAGAAATATTTTCTAAATATAAAAAAAAAACAATAATTATGTGATTAAACTTTTTAATAGCAAATCATCTTATTATTTGATCAACTTTTATAATTAATTTGAATTTTATTTTAAGTTTTAAAATTATAAAAATCTAGCGTATAATTTAAAAATACGATATACACTTTTTCAATAATATAAAATATTTCTAATACCTTTAAATAATAAACTTACTTTAAACTAAGAAAAATAGCCACAAAATTCAAAACACTTAACATATTTTAGTCCAACAAAAAATAATAGAATAATGTCAAAATAATTTAGTAATTCATTTTCTTATATTTAAATAAAAATTTGAAACTAGTTCAATACCATTGTACAATATAAAACAAATATAAATCAATTAAAAAATATCTCTATATTTTATAGAAACAACAAAATATTAACAATTACAATATTTAAATAAATACAAAATTGGTAAAAAAAAAAAAAGAAGCTAAAATCTCAGCGCAACGTGCGGGTTACCATCTAATTTCATGAAATCAAATGCAATTTAAATTTGATATTTAATCAAATGGAATAGTCAACATGGAAATTAATATAACCATACTTTATTATAATTCTGACCCTCTACAAATATGCTAAATGCTTTTTGAAGAAGTGCAATTTTATGCTAAGTTGAGAATAATCCTAACAATTAGTCTATTGGTGGAGATTTGAGTCTCAAAATTGTTCTCATCTCAAAAGTTTTAGATTTGAATTCTGCTAAATATTAATTATTTTTGTGTTAAATTAAATTTAAGCAAAAAAAAAATCTGTCTTTAAACAAAACTCTCCACAACTTTAATTAGTAAAATATACCAAATGTATATGTAAAAGGTAAAAATAAACATGTGAATCACATTTCTAACCAAGTGAAGAACTCATTTTGTCATAGAAAGAAGAGAAGTTTTCTAGATAGTATATTTAGATTTGATTTTGTCAAAATGTCGTGTAGATAAATGACTTTTGGTTCATCCTTAAATATGGGGATTCCAGATCTCACGTGTTTTTTAGAGAGAGGGGCTTCAAATTCTCTTTAAAAAAAAACTCATGGTGTCCATCCATTTCTTATTTCTTTTTTGGGATATAAAAATTGTTTTTTCCACTAACCTGGTTTTCCCGCTCTTATGATTTCACCCTCCTTCCTAATGAAGGTTTTTTCTTCTTTCCGTCTATTACCTCGTTTCATCATTTTAACTCTCCTATACAAACTTGTATTGTCTTCCACTTTTCATCTTTCATCGTCTTGTTTTGGTGCTCTAGGAGGTACGGGTATGGATAAGTGGAAAAACTTTCAGCTTTTTAAGGAGGAAGAAGAAGGTATTACGACGAAGGTGGAGGATATCAGCGAATGGGAGATCTTCCAACGTATCCTAGCCGGTAAACTATGGACATACAACAACTTCAACGCAAGAGCTTTCACCACCACAATGATAGGAGCATGGAAACTCAGAAACCCACTAGAGGTACAAGAGTTAAACAAAAACTTTTTCCTCTTTTGTTTTTCTATGAGAATGGACTTGGAAGGTGTTCTTAAGAACGGGCCATAGAGTTTCGATAGAAACATCCTTATTCTGAGTCGCATATCAGGAGAGGAACAACTTTCAGATCTGAATATGCATTATGGGTCATTCTGGGTTCGCGTGTACGAACTTCCCCTTATGTTACGCTCAGAAGCTATGGTGAAGAAGTTGGGAGGAATTCTTGGTGAATTTGAGAAAATGGATCTGAAGGAAGCTCATAGAAATGGAAGGTTCTTAAGAGTTAAAGCCAAATTTGATGTTAAAAAGCCTTTGAAAAGAGGAACAGTGGTGTGCTTCAAAGAGAAAAATCTATGTGTTCATTTTAAGTATGAACGTCTTCCTACGTTCTACTTTGTCTGTGGAAGAGTGAGTCATCAACTTAAGGATTGCAAGCTATTTGAGGATCTCAACGAAGAAGGATTTGAAGATTCAGACGAACAAGAATTGTCATTTGGAACTTGGTCGCGAGCTTCCCCTTCCCAAGGGCTCAGGAGGAGCAGAAAATGAAAGAACCAAACTCAAGCTCTTGCAGCAGAAGCTTGTTTAACACTTCTTCAGGTCAGAGCAGATGCGAATCTAGGGTTAAAGGAAAGGAAGCAGAGGATGGAGAAGTAGAGCAAAGAGGGGATCATGTTCAAGGAGTCAAGATTCTAGAAGCACTTCCATTGGAAAATCTACAACCAGAGTTTCAACTAAACAAAGGGAAATCGGTTTTGAAGATTGAAGCTATGGTGGAATCGTTAGGAGCAGTGACATCTCAAACACTAGGAATGGCAAAAAAAACTACAGAATCTGGTTCTGGAAAGAGAAAGGAATGGACGAGAAGGTAAAACACAAGAAAGACGAAATCAGGTATTGCTAAACAAATTAAGACTAAATATGGGAAGCAAAACTTAGTAGAGGTAATGATATTGGATGGAACTGTGAAATCCTACGGAATAGGAGAGAAGAAGTTAAAGAGTTAGGGGTCATCTTTGAAGGAAATCTCAAAAAAACCAGAGGTGGTGTTGGAAGACCAACACCGCCTAGATCAATGAAACTTTTAAGCTGGAACTGCAGGGGGTTGAGGAGTCCCCGTGCAGTTCGAGCCTTGAATAGGCTCATTTATTTGAAAAACCCCAAATTGATGTTTGTGATGGAATCTAGGTTAAAGAAGTATGAAGTTCATAGGATAAAGCAAAGAATTGGTTTTGAGTGTTGTTTGAGTGTGGACTGTACAGGTCAGGGTCGCGAAAGGGTCGGAGGGATATTTCTTTTATTGCAAGATAGTATGCAGGTGGAAATCACTACATATTCTACTAGCCACATTAGTGTTTTTATGAAAGATACTCAAGATGAAGAGCCCTGGTATTTCAATGGAATCTATGGATACCCAGAGGAATGCAATAAGAAGCATACATGGAGTTTATTGCAAGATTTTGTTAGGAAAGGTGGGGAGAAAGTTATCTGTTTTGGGGACTTGAATGATGCGGTGTCAGTTGGTGAGAAGAAAGGAGGAATTGCTAGATCAACAAGTCAACTCACTTATGGAAGAATCTCTTTGGAAGCTTGTAACCTTTTGGATCTGGGATTTTAGGGACACCCTTACACTTGGTTGAATGATACAACAGACGTAGACAATATTCAGTGTCGTCTTGATAGAATGTTGCACCCTAAAATTTGCCCAACCTTTTTCTTGGCTTGACTTTTGTTCCATCATTCTGTTGCATTTCTGCATTGCATAACATTTGTTCTTGAGACAGGGGATCGAGGCTTTCCTGTGGCTCAGAATTCACCCTCAGTGCAAGCAATCAAAGCAGCGAGTATCAAGCGACATTTATTTTGCACAGCGGTCGAGCGACCGATTTTATTTTGTTTTGCAGGTTATTTTCAGCCAAGAAAGTGGCGTTCATGCCATCGGAAGCAGTCTCATGGTTACAACATTCAAGAACACATTCCAAAAGCTTAACAAGGTTCGAAACAGCAAGAAACGGGAAAACGGGCAAGTTTCCCTCCAAAAGGCGCTAGAATTCAAATTTTGAATGTGTTAATCGGTAAACACATATGGTTAACCGATTAACCATTGAAAAATCAGCCCATATTCAAAAATTCAAAGGTGTTAATCGATTATCCTATATGGTTAACCGATTAACTAATGTAATTTTTGCCTCTGTACGTGATTTTTCAATGCAGAGCCATTTGGGGTCCAACTTTGGTCATTTGAAAATTCATTTTTACACTTGGGAAGGATCTAGAACCATTTTGAAATTTGGATTAGTTTTCAAATTAATTCAATTCCCTCCAAAATCCCACTCCTAATTCCATTCCAAATTTTCCAATCCACTCTCCAAACCTTGCTTTGGATCCAAGCCAAAAGAGTACTTAAGTGATTCACTCCAAACCACACTCATCTAACTCTCATAATTCCCATTTCAAATTCAAAATTACTCTCAATTCTCTCTCAATTTCATCATTTCTAAAACCCTCACCAAATCTCTTCATCCATTGAATTAATTGATTCTTCATTGAAATCCATTAATTCTTGAGCTTAAACCTTCATCTATCATCTCCATTGGATCAATTTCTCCATTCAATTTTCGTGCAAATTCATATCTGAAATTTGAAGTGAAGCTGGAAGTGATTATTTGAAGCAATTTAGCTTAATCTTGAAGGATCTCCACCTCTACTACAAGGATTAGCTTGGATCTTGAAGTATTCCGGGTTTCTTGCTTCGATCTACTCGTTTCCAGCAAATCAATATTAACCGAAGCAAATCTCCGCATCGTAGGTTGGAAATTCTTGATCCGATTCTGTTTTTAGGTTAATTGCATGTTCATCATGATGATTTTTATTTTTGATTGATTTGTTGCATTTTGATTCATATGATCTGTATTGATGTTGTTTGGATCTGTGTACATGTTGTTGGAATCATGGTTTTTTGATTTAATTTCGTGCTTAAGTGATTATGTGATCCTTGGTATGTTTGGAGAAGTGATAAGCTGTTGAAAAGTGATTCTGCTTTGCTATTTTCTGCTGTCAGCACAGTGTTAATCGGTTAACGCATACGGTTAACCGATTAACCATCACATATTTTCAGATTTTTCAAAGTTTTCACAGTGTTAATCGGTTAACGCATATGGTTAACCGATTAACCAGTTCAAAATTTCAAAATTTTCAAACATTAACAGTGTGTTAACCGATTAACCGTGGGGGTTAACCGATTAACATTGTGTTGGCAGGCCTGTTTTGCTACTTTGTTTGATTGTCCGCATACCGTTTCACTTCGAATCTTCATAAATTGATATGATGTATTAGGAGTGAAATGTTTTGGGTGTTTGCCACTGTTTGTGCTTGGTTGATCATGATTTGGTTGATACTTGTGTCCATTTTCCACTTGGATGCATACTTATGGATGTGGTTCAAAGTGATGACTCTTTGCATGGTTGTTTGTTTCCATCTATGGCTTTTCCTTCCATGTTTGCATCATTCTTGCATCGATGTTGAGATCGAGACGAGCTTGTGGCGGCTGCTGCCCCACACATTTTTCCTCCCTCCCTCCATTCTAAGTGTTGCATTTTCATGTATGCCTCTCTTACTTGTGATTGAATTTGCTTGGTGCTTTCTTGTGCTTTTTACCATGATCCTCATAGGGTTCCTAGTCCCTCCGTTTAGGAAGGGAGTAGGAGAGACATTAGGTGTTCAATTCAATCATGCTAACATTAGGGTAGATGTTTCCCCTTTTATCCAAACTTTAGGACCACTTTGCATGACAATGTTAGGGCCGAGTTTCCCTTAGACCTTATGTGCGTCTCTCTTTCTCATCTTCAAACAATTCTAAAACACTTAATAAAGAATAACAAGTGTTGTACGCTACGAGCCTTAAGCGACTTGGGAAATGGTGATTAGGGGGATTCCTCTCAACGGCCTAGAGTGTTTAGTGTACACCCTTGGGGTGATATGCGACACATTCGCTCATAGGTCATAGTCTCTAGTGCGACATGAGTTACAAATCAAATTCAAAACATTTCTTCTCTAAAAAACACAAAAACATTTCAAATATTTTTCATCCTTCAGGATATTAATCAAGGAAAATCTTTCTAGATAAAAGAGTGTTGTTAACTCTTAGTTCTACCGCAAACGATAACGCCTAAGTCTCCAATGGTCGAGCTGCATAAACCAATTGCTAGAACTACTTGTTAACCCTACTCGGGCCTAAAAACTTTTGAACCAACCTGTGTTCTTTTTTAGCCTGAACTACGTTTGCTCTGATTTTTCATAGCAGATGTAGGCAAAAGACGTGATGTCTTGGCGAGCAACCTTCCCCTCTTTCACCCGTAGTTAGCCGAACTACGTTGACTCTGACTTTCCCATTGCACGAGGGAATACGTAGGCACAGAGCGGCGATGCTCTGCCGAGTCTCTCCTTTCTTTTTCTTTTGTCCCTTGACCTTTAGTGTAGATAAACATCACCCTTTTAGATAGACAACAAAGCGTGGATCCCGTCAAGTACGACAGACGCGAGGGGTGATAATACCTTCCCCTTGCGTAACCGACTCCCGAATCTAGGACCTGGTTGCAATGACCTCGTCTTTTCGCTAGGTTTTCCGATTGTTTCCTTTCCCTCTCTTTGGGATAAATAACGAAAGGTGGTAACTCTTCTGATTTCCGCCGAGTGTTTTTCGCAGTTGCGACAGCTGGGGACTCTGGTTCCCTATGCGAGTCAATCCTAGCGCTTGTTTGTTTATCTTTTGGGTGTTGTATATATGTGCTTTATTTACTTTCGCATTTTATTTTTAGCATCATATATCATTATTGCTGTGCTATGGGGAGGGGATGTTCCATTGAGAGATAAGCCAGACCCAGGCTTGAGTATAGGCATAGCTTTAGTAGTGGAGAGTAGTGGTGGATGTGCTTGCTTTGCTCGTACTAGTTCACCATGAAATTCGCGCTCAGACAAAATTCTCTTTGATGATTTTCTTTCTGGCCCTTTGGGCTCGAAGGGATTTTGGATCTGAGGTTTGTCGACTCTGGGGACCGATCATTTGTGAGTCATCTAAGTGAGGCTTCTTCAAGAGATTATGATGCTAAACAAGAAATGATGGACGTATCATCATTTCTTGAAAGTCTGTAACACTGATGAACACATAGGATGCCGAACCTTCTCAGTGGATAGGTCCATACTTGTGAGAGGGATTGGGTTGTGCAGGAAAACTTGGATTTAAGATTACCTGGTTCGTTATAGTGTGAATCTGTGTTCCTGATATCAGTGGGTCCTATTGTTGGTACTTTGTTCTTGCTAAAGTGGAGCGCTGGTTATTCTCGACCAATAACACATCAATCTTGATCCCGTGTTTGCATTTGCATTTGCTATTTCATCTGCATTTCATTAACATGTATTTATGTTGCAGGTGCATATTCCTCTCCGTTTCTTGTGATCTTGTTCCTCTATTGCTGACATGGAACCCTTGAAGAGAACAGTGGCCTACAAGCTCCCAGCTCCTGATGTTAGTTTTTTGCTGAGTTTGATTTCCATGGCTGATGGGAAGGTGATGGAAGACTTCAGGAAGTCTTATGGGAGGTTATTGAGATGTGTCTGCAAGCCTTCAATGTACGAAATGGATGGTCTTTATGCTCTTATGCAGTTCTACGATCCACAGTTGAGGTGTTTTGTTTTCCCTGATTATATCTTGGCGCCTACCTTGGAGAAGTATTCTATGTTGTTAGGCTTTCCCATTCTTGATCAGATGTCATTCTTCCATACTGACGCTAAGCTTGATCTGGCTGAGCTAGCTGCTGTATTACATGTGAATGCTTCAGAGCTAGAGGGGAATTTGACACAGTGGAATGGAGTGTCTGGGTTTCCTTTGGCTTTCTTGGTTGATAAGTCTCGACAGTTCGTTAAGGATGGTTGTTAGATTGTGTTTTGCACTATTCTCGCTCTTTGTATCTACGACATTATATTGTTTCCTAATCTCCCCGACTTTGTGGATTTAGATGCATTCCATATTCTGGCTTCAGGAAGCCCAGTGCCTACTCTTCTTAGAGATGTTTATCATTCTGTTCATTACAAGAATGAGAACCGAAGGGGAAAGAATGTAGCTTGTTATGTTCCTTTGTTGTACAGATGGTTTGCTAGTCATATGCCCAAGGCAGGTCCGTTTGTTGCTACTGCTGGTACTTCAGAGTGGTCGGAGAGGTTGATGGGTCTATCTGCAGAGAACATTACTTGGTTTGACCGGTATATGCTTGTTACAGAGGCTATTTATAGTTGTAGTAGATTTCCTAACGTCCCTTTTGTCGGAAGGAAAGGATGCATCAACTATAACCCATTTTTGTTGGTTAGGCAGTTCGGATACGCGCTGAGGGATCCTCTTAAGGAAGAGGAGATACAGGAATCTCTGTATCTCACTGGATTGTTGGAGGGTGAGACTTTAGGCAGACTTGAGCATGCTTGGAACAACATTCACCGGAAAGGGAAAACCTTATTGGGGAGGAGTAATAGTCGAGCATATGACCCTTACCTGACTTGGGTTCGTGATAGAGCTGTGAAGTTTCTGATGCCATTTCCTTCAGTTGCACCTTTGTATCCTCTCATGATTGAGGAACCCACTATCGTAGACATTCAGAAGTACAATCAGTTATTGCTTGAGAAGGAAGAGTTGAGAAAAGCTAATGAGGAATTGGAGAAAGAAATCATTCAGCTTCGAAGCGAGAAGAATGAGGTTGTTCATTCCTTCAAGAAACAAATGGAGCTTGTAAACAAATTGGGTACGGATCTGACCAAGGAAACCAATTCTCGGGAGCATTTGGGTTTGGATTTCAAGGTTGTTAATAGTGTTATTGCTTACAAGAAGGAAGATTTGGATAAAGCTTACTTAAAGATTTCTAAGTTTGATAACCAATGGAATGCCACACTCACCAACAACAAAGAGCGCGAAGACAGGTTAAAGCTACAGATCAGCAAGTTGAATGCACAACTCAATGCCAAAGACGAGAAGATGTCAGCGGAGGCGTCACTCAGACGGGATAGTGAGTACAAACTAAACGAGGCTATTGCAAACTTGAAGGACTGCAGATTGAGAGATGATTCCAAGAGATGCAAGCTCGAGGCGTGCTTTGGGGAAGAAGCTTGGGAAGATCATGTTGAGAGTTTGCAGTACACTGTTAGCCAGTGAGAGTTACTTATTTGGGGACTACTTGCTAGACCAGATCATCCTGAGACGCAGGAGTTGCTAGAGGGCTTCCGGTCTCGTCGTCCAGCTTGACTATCTTGTTTATCTTTTTGTAGCTTGTTGCTTATCGCTTGTTGTACTGACCATCACCAGGCTTGTTGGTTGAGGTCTTTTTCTTATTATACTCAGTCGTTGCTTGTACATTGCCTGTTGGCCTGTGATTATATACGAGGAGTTCTTACTATTTGCTTGTCTGTAGGGTTCTCCATTGTTGTGTTTTTCTCCCGGAAACTAGAATCAAGGAGGAAATTTCCCTGTTGCATACATACATGTTGCATTTTGCATATTTGCATTGCAGGTGCATCGAAACTGTTAATCTTATTTCCTGGGGTCCGTTAGTTGTTTCAGGATAGACACTCATAAATCAACGCAGAGTTATGGAGCAGGTTCAAGCAGAGCTGAGGGAAATGCAAAGCCAGATGAGGCAGGTTATGGGGGATATGCAAGCGTTACGTCTGGATCAGAAGATGCTTAGAGAGGAAAACCAGCAGTGGAAGACTCAGGTGGGATTGATCGCAGAAGTGTTGAGAGGTGTGCTAAGAAAGGATCAGGTGCCTGAGACTGCAACAGAGGTGTTAGTTCCACTCCTGACAGTGAAACCTCTCCCAAGGCATGATAGGTCTCAGAGATCTCGTGCACGCCTTGAAGCTCCAAAATTTCCTCGTCAACAGCTATGTCCTGTCTCCCAAGGTAGTCCTAATGTTGAAAAGTATGCTCGAAGGCCGAGGCAATCTGCCAGAATTTTTGATCAGATCCCTATGACATATGCTCAGCTGTTGCAATTCTTGCTTCAACTTCGGTTGGTCAAACTTCGGACCATGTCTCCTTTGATTGGAGAGCTGCCACCAAGTTATGATGCAAGTGCCCATTGTGATTTCCATTCTGGGACACTGGGGCACAACATTGAGGACTGCAAAGCTTTTAAGCACCAGGTGCAGGATTTGATTGATTCAAAGACGGTTGAATTCACGCCGGGTGGCGTAAGCATATTGGGGAGTGTTGTTCCAGGTATTGCAAAGGAGGTGGAGACTCCTATTCTTTCCCCCGAGCTGTATCAGATCAGGGCTATATATTGCAATCCTTGATTTCTGAATCCCCCTGCTCGCAGTTGCTGCCTGTTCCTGGGTCAAGCTTAAGGATGAAAGCACATGAACAAAGGGAGTCCCTGATATCTCAGACTCAATCTCCAAGTGATTCAATTGGTCAAAGTCAACAATCTCTAAGGTTTCCACGTCAAAATCAACGATCATATCGTTACCCATCGCGTCAACACGCCAGACGAAGACCAAGGAAGCCAAAGAGGCATTTTACTCAGTTATCAGTATTGTACAGTCAGTCGTTGCCAGAGTTAATCGAGGGTGGATTAATAGTGTCGAAGTTGGCAATCTTCGTTTTTATCATGTCATTTCTTGACATTTGTAGTTTCTTTCCTGTTTAAATGAAAATTTCGTTTGTAAAACTTGTTTGTTTTTCAATTGATATTGATTATGAAATGAATATGCATGTTTTGATTAAATCCATTCGTGTTCACTAATTACTATTTTACAGATGTCAAACACTTGTTTAAGCGGAATCCGGGGAGGATGACGAAGTTTAAAGATGCACAAGCTTTCGATTGTATGCTTTTGAATAAAACCTGCTGATGATGTACATGCATTGTTTCAAATTCCTAAACACCGGAGATATAAGGATGATAATCCCTTGTCAACCCCTTTGAGCTTAGTAGTAGGAGTTTCTTTCTGAAAACGAAAAACCCTCAATCTTAACCTGGGGCAGGGTAGGTGTCAGTTAATTTAGCCAAGCGTCCAAATTGTAACAGGAGTGTTCCCGTTCGAGGATCAATCACACCTCTAAAGGTCGTGCCTAAAAAACCACAGTGGTTATCCATTGCCGACCAAAGAGTGAAACAATCACAATTCTTTCAGCAAGTCAGACAAGCCAGAGAAAAGAATCGAAAAAAGAAGTCCGCTAAGTCGAATCTTGAAAACAAGCGACTTAGGCAAAAATTAGGGCATCCCGCTGGACTTCGAAATCAAAGAAACTCAAAAGAGCTAGTCTGGGCAAAAATTAGGGAAAAACGAAAAAAAAGCGAGGAGCGAAAAGGATTACAAAATAAAAATCCTCGGAAAAACAAGTTGTGTGACTCCAGGCGCCAAAGATGAAAAGCGAGTGACTGTCACTCCGAAAACTTGTGGTTTTCCAAACCATTACTCATGTCATTCCACCTTTGAAAGGTGAGTGCTTGTGGCGGATTAGCTGAACGTAGGATTGGAGAACATCAAGGAGAATGGGTGGGTTAAAATAAACTTTGGGACTTTATCCTTTCTTTCTTAACCGTGAACTTGACCATGTTACAACCTTCAAAAGTCCTAATTAAAGCAGGTTTGTTTCGAAAGCATACTTCGGTAAAGATCGCGTTGAAACTGACTCCTAAAGGTATTCTGCTCAACTTGTGGGTATTAATGTTGGCATTTTGATAAATGATTTCATCTACTATATGTCACAGATTTTTCTGGTGAACAGATTTGGAATTCAAAACTTTCATATGTGTTGCATTAATATATCTTTTTTGCAGAACAATTTGTTTTACTTGCGAGTAAGCGCTTGACAGCGGGAAAGTTTCCATAGCGGAAAGTTCGATTAGGGTAAAATGCAGAATGCTTGAATACTCTGTTGAGTCAGGGTCAGTTATATCAAATGATCATATCATGGGAGTCAGTCATCCAGAAGTCAGGTAATCTGGGGCAATCAGGTCGAGATTCAGTAAATCTCTCGCAGCTAGAGGTACTGCTCTACCAATCATCCAATCAGGGGCAAAGTCATTGCAAGGCTGGGGCAGGCCATCCTAAGAGCACATAAGCTATTCTTGGCCGGAGGTCAATTAATATGAAGCACCTCTTCGAGGTTCAAAATGCTGAAGCAGTTCGTATCAGACCATCAGGGTGCAGAGGTTTCAGGTTTCCTTTCGAGGAAGATGTTATGCAGATCCCGCGGGCTAGGGCAAAATTGAAAATGAAGGAGTTGTTCCTCTCCATGTCTTTAGAGTTCATCAGAGTTAGTCAACCAGGGACGAATCCTTTCATGTTACAGGTTCAGGGGCAAGCCATCTCGAGGTTGTTTTCGGCCTAGAGACTAGACTGGGGAAAATTGAACTACATTGAGGCAGGTACTCAAGCAAGTTTATGCTCCCCAGCCAGAGTTCGTCCTGAGCAAGCGGAGTTTGTATCTCTATCCCCACTAGAGTTTGTATGCAGTTTAAGTGAGAAGGTAGCGTGTAAGCTTTCCCTCGGCAGTTGGTGCACATTTAATCCCCACGAGGTGCATGTTCGTATGCACTCCCCAGTGAGTCGTAGTTGGATTTTTCTCCCCACTAAGTAATCTACAGCCTAGGTAGATTTGCTCCCAGCTGAGTAATCCCCAGCAGGATGGAGGAATGTTGGTACCCCGACATTTTCTTTGCAGGAAGTCAGCAAGGGCCCATTTCCTAGGCATAAGTCCAATTGTTATTGGCATGAGTAGGTTGTTTCCACGACAGGGTGGTTTCCGTATCTCAAGCATTTATTTTGCTGATTCAGTTCCGTTGCATCAGCATGCGTGCATAGCTTCTATCCAAACGCGTAGCATTTCCATTTCGTATGGAGCATTACGCTATTTTCAAACATATGCATGTGAAACATAATCCAGGTTGTTATCTTTTTGTTTCAGGTGTATATCCAGAGAATCAACATCTGTGCCATTATGGTATCCAGACCATGAAAATTTCCGGTAGCCCGCGCGGTATCCAGACCTCGGCTTATATCATTCCCCAATAGCGTCTTCAGATTTCAGCGCGTCGTGTTGCTTTAAACTCATTTGGTATCCAGACCTTGATGGGTATTTATGATGAAGTCCTTAGTCCGTCGAGTATCCAGACTCCGGTCCTTTCCCAATTGATGGGGTTTTGTTTTTTCCGTTGAGTATCCAGACTCCGGTAAAGATGGTTGTGGTATCCAGACCACGACTGTTGATATTATTGTGCTTTTTTCGTCGAGTATCCAGACTCCGGTGAAGACAATGTGGTGTTCAGACCTTGATGGGTATTTATGATGAAGTCCTTAGTCCGTCGAGTATCCAGTCTCCGGTCCATTCCCAATTGATGGGGTTTTCTTTTTTCCTTTGAGTATCTAGACTCTGGTAAAGATGGTTGTGGTATCCAGACCATAGCGGTTAATATTATTGTGCTTTTTCCGTCAAGTATCCAGACTCCGGTGAAGACGGTCTGTGTTCAGACTTTTACGGGTATATTTGTGATATTTTCCCTTTTTCCGTTGAGTATCCAGACTCCGGTCAATGTCGTTGAGTATCCAGACTCCGGCAAATTTCCATTGTGATGTACTTCTTAGCCCTGTATGGTGTCCAGACCATGGCAGTTTGTGATGTGATCCATTTTGTTCGTTGAGTATCTAGACTCCGACAATTTAAAATGGTATTCTTAAAACTTCGGCGGTATTCAGACCCTAATGAGTGTTTCTTCGTCCGTGAGTATCCAGGCTCCGGTCAATTTTCGTTGAGCGTTCAGGCTCTAGCTTCTCCGTTGAGTATCTAGACTCTGGTGAATTTTCAATTCGCGACGTATTGCTTTTTTTGTCGAGTATCCAGACTTCGGTAAAGTCAGTTGGGTAACCAGACCTTGATAAGTTTTATGGTTGTACTCCTCCTTTGAATATCCAGATTCCGGTGAATTTCCAATTTGTGGTATATTGTTTTGTCCGTGGAGTATCCAGACTCCGGTCAGTTCCGTTGAGCATCCAGGCTCCGGTTTATTACGTTGAGTGTTTAGACTCCGGTAAGTTTTATATGGTGATAATCTCCTTTGTCCGTTGAGTATCCAGGCTCCATTCAAGTTTATGTTGAGCATCCAGGCTCTGGTTTATTTTCGTTGAGCATTCAGGCTCCGATTTATTACGTTGAGTATCCAGACTCCGACCGATTTCGAATATGTGGTAATTTCTCTTGTGCGTTGAGTATCCAGACTCTGGAAATTTTTTCCGTGATTCCAGTTTCGTTGAGCATCCAGGCTCCGGCTTTTACGTTGAGCATCCAGGCTCCGGTTATTACGTTGAGTGTTCAGACTCCAGCAAATCTCCAATTCAGGATGAATTCCTTATTTTACGTTGAGCATCCAAGCTCCGGCTTCTCCGTTGAGTATCCAGACTCCGGTGAATTTCCAAATTCGTGATGTAGTGCTTTGTTCGTTGAGCATCCAGGCTCTGATTTTTTACATTGAGCATCCAGGCTCAGGATTTTATGTTGAGCATCCAGGCTCCAATTTATTACGTTGAGTGTTCAGACTCCGGCAAATCTCCAATTCAGGATGAATTCCTTATTTTACATTGAGCATCCAGGCTCCGGCTTCTCCATTGAGTATCCAGACTCCGGTGAATTTTCCATTAGTGATGTAATGCTTTGTTCGTTGAGCTTTCAGGCTCCGGTCAATTTTTGTCGAGTATCCAGACTCCGGTAAATCCCCAGTGAAGTTGCTTTTACATTGAGCATCCAGGTTCCGGTTATTACGTTGAGCATCCAGGCTCCGGTCCCTACGTTGAGTGTTCAGACTCCGGAAAATTTCATTGACTCATTTGGTTCGTTGAATATTCAGATTCCGGCAATTTAAAATGTTTCCCTTTAACATGTACGGTATCCAGACCATGGCGCAATCTTTGATGGACGCATCCGTCCAACTATATTTTTTCCCTAACAGAGTTACTTGGCTAAGTTTCTCTTTTCTCCCTGCCATAGTTGCTCGGTTAAGCTTCTTTTTTCCCCAGCAGAGTATGTTTGTGGTCAGAGCAGTTATCTCCGAAGGTTCTTGTCTGCAGTTTTATTTTCTGTGGTTCACAAATTTCCAGGTTTGTTGGTATTCAACCGTCTTTTACCTTGATTGTTTGAAAGCCGTTCGCTTTTCACCCAGTCGGGTCCAAGTCGCTTGAATAGGGGCAGCTGTTCCACCCCAAAATTTGCCCAACCTTTTTCTTGACTTGGCATTTGTTTCATCATTCTATTGCATTTCTGCATTGCATAGCATTTGTTCTTGAGACAGGGGATTGAGGCTTTCCTGTGGCTCAGAATTCACCTTGAGTGCAAGCAATCAAAGCAGCGAGTATCAGGCGACATTTATTTTGTACAGCGGTCGAGCAACCGATTTTATTTTATTTTGCAAGTTATTTTCAGCCAAGAAAGTGGCGTTCAGGCCATCGGAAGCAGTCTCATGGTTACATCATTCAAGAACACATTCCAGAAGCTTAACAGGGTTCGAAACAGCAAGAAACGGGGTAAACGGGCAAGTTTCCCTCCAAAAGGCGCCAGAATTCAAATTTTGAATGTGTTAATCGGTAAACACATATGGTTAACCGATTAACCATTGAAAAATCAGCCCAGATTTAAAAATTCAAAGGTGTTAATCTATTAACCTATATGGTTAACCGATTAACCAATGCAATTTTTATCTCTGTACGTGATTTTTCAATGCAGAGCCATTTGGGGTCCAACTTTGGTCATTTGAAAATTCATTTTTACACTTGGGAAGGATCTAGAACAATTTTGAAATTTGGATTAGTTTTCAAATTAATTCAATTCCCTCCAAATTCCCACTCCTAATTTCATTCCAAATTTTCCAATCCACTCTCCAAACCTTGCTTTAGATCCAAGCCAAAAGAGAACTTAAGTGATTCACTCCAAACCACACTCATCTAACTCTCAAAATTCCCATTTCAAATTCAGAATTACTCTCAATTCTCTCTCAATTCTCTCTCAATTTCATCATTTCCAAAACCCTCACCAAAGCTCTTCATCCATTGAATTAATTGATTCTTCATTGAAATCCATTAATTCTTGAGCTTAAACCTTCATATATCATCTCCATTGGATCAATTTCTCTATTCAATTTTCGTGCAAATTCAGATCTAAAATTTGAAGTGAAGCTGGAAGTGATTATTTAAAGCAATTTAGCTTAATCTTGAAGGATCTCCACCTCTACTACAAGGATTAGCTTGGATATTGAAGTATTCCGGGTTTCTTGCTTCGATCTACTTGTTTCCAGCAAATCAATATTAACCGAAGCAAATCTCCGCTTCGTAGGTTGGAAATTCTTGATCTGATTCTGTTTTTAGCTTAATTGCATGTTCATCATGATGATTTTCATTTTTGATTGATTTGTTGCATTTTGATTCATATGATCTGTATTGATGTTGTTTGGATCTGTGTACATGTTGTTGGAATCATGGTTTTCTGATTTAATTTCGTGCTTAAGTGATTATGTGATCATTGGTATGTTTTGAGAAGTGATAAGCTGTTGAAAAGTGATTCTGCTTTGCTGTTTTCTGTTGTCAGCACAGTGTTAATCGGTTAACGCATATGGTTAACCGATTAACCATCACAAATTTTCAGATTTTTCAAAGTTTTCACAGTGTTAATCGGTTAACGCATATGGTTAACCGATTAACCAGTTCAAAATTTCAAATTTTTCAAACGTTAACAGTGTGTTAATCGATTAACCGTGGGGGTTAACCAATTAACACTGTGCTGGCAGGCCTGTTTTACTACTTTGTTTGATTGTTCGCATACCGTTTCACTTCGAATCTTCATAAATTGATATGATGTATTAGGAGTGAAATGTTTTGGGTGTTTTCCACTGTTTGTGCTTGGCTGGTCATGATTTAGTTGATACTTGTGTTCATTTTCCACTTGGATGCTTACTTATGGATGTGGTTCAAAGTGATGACTCTTTGCATGGTTGTTTGTTTCCATCTATGGCTTTTCCTTCCATGTTTGCATCATTCTTGCATCGATGTTGAGGTCGAGACGAGCTTGTGGCAGCTGCTGCCCCACACATTTTTCCTCCCTCCCTCCATTCTAAATGTTGCATTTTCATGTATGCCTCTCTTACTTGTGATTGAATTTGCTTGGTGCTTTCTTGTGCTTTTTGCCATGATCCTCATAGGGTTCCTAGTCCCTACGTTTAGGATGGGAGTAGGAGAGTCATTAGGTGTTCAATCCAAGCATGCTAACATTAGGGTAGATGTTTCCCCTTTTATCCAAACTTTAGGACCACTTTGCATGACAACGTTAGGGCCGAGTTTCCCTTAGACCTTCTGTGCGTCTCTCTTTCTCATCTTCAAACAATTTTAAAACACTTAATAAAGAATAACAAGTGTTGTACGCTATGAGACTTAAGCTACTTGGGAAATGGTGATTGGGGGGATTCCTCTCAATGGCCTAGAGTGTTTAGTGTACACCCTTTGGGTGATATACGACACATTCACTCATAGGTCATAGTCTCTAGTGCGACATGAGTTACAAATCAAATTCAAAACATTTCTTCTCTAAAAAACACAAAAATACTTCAAATATTTATCATCCTTCGGGATCTTAATCGATGAAAATCTTTTCAGATAAAAGAGTGTTGTTAACTCTTAGTTCTACCGCAAACGGTAACCCTAAGTCTCCAATGGTCGAGTTGCATAAACCAACTGCTAGAACTACTTGTTAACCCTACTCGGGCCTAAAAACTTTTGAACCAACCTGTGTTCTTTTTTAGCCCAAACTACGTTTGCTCTGATCTTGCATACCAGTTGAAAGTACATAGGCACAAGACGCGATGTCTTGGCGAGCAACCTTCCCCCTTTTCACCCGTAATTAGCCAAACTACGTTGACTCTGACTTTCCCATTTCACGAGGGAATACGTAGGCACAAAGCGGCGATGCTCTACCGAGTCTCTCCTTTCTTTTTCTTTTGTCCCTTGACCTTTGGCGTAGATAGACATCACCCTTTTAGATAGATAACAAAGCGTGGATCCCGTCGAGTACGACAGACGCGAGGGGTGCTAATACCTTCCCCTTGCGTAACTGACTCCCGAATCCAAGACCTGGTTGCGATGACCTCGTCTTTTACCTTTTTCGTTAGGTTTTTCTGATCGTTTCCTTTCCCTCTCTTTGGGATAAATAACGAAAGGTGGCAACTCTTCTGTTTTCTGACGGGTGTTTTTCGCAGTTGAGACAGCTGGCGACTCTGCTGGGGACTCTGGTTCCCTATGCGAGTCAATCCTAGCGCTTGTTTATTTATCTTTTGGGTGTTATATATATATGTGCTTTATTTACTTTCGCATTTTATTTTCAGCATCATATATCATTATTGTTGTGTTGTGGGGAGGGGATGTTCCATTGTGAGATAAGCCAGACCCAGGCTTGAGAATAGACATAGCTTTAGTAGTGGAGAGTAGTGGTGGATGTGCTTGCTTTGCTCGTACTAGTTCACCATGAAATTCACGCTCAGACGAGATTCTCTTTGTTGCACCCTAAAATTTGCTCAACCATATTCCTTGGGTTTATGTTTCAATATCATTAGCATTTGCATATAGAGTTATGTACATAGACTAACCATCTGCATAGCATAAGCATAGCAAGTCATTCAACAGGGGACCAATCATTATTCTCATCTCTAGAGGCCTATCATGAGGTTATTATCCTAATTCCATCTCATTCAAGTCATCAGGAAAGAATTTGAAAGCAAAGAGTTCAGCAGATCAAGCCTTGAGTCCATCTCCTAGCTGAGGGTATCTGAGGATCAACAAGAGGGTTGTGAGCTGTGAAGTGAAAGCATGGAGAGTATCTAGACATCTTGAGAGACTTAGAAAGTCATTTGGAGAAGGAGACAAGTCAATGATGAGAGCACAAGAGCTACAGTTGAAGGCAGTCAACTAGGGTTTCATCTGGGTCAACCCTAGGTCAACCCTAGGTCAATTGACTGATTTAAAGGGCATTCAAGTCTATTGGAGAGATGTGGGGTTCATCATTGGACATATAAAGAAGGATATGGAGATATGACAAGGAGAATTCAAGAGAAATCAAGGAGAAGAGGAGTTACTAAATTAGGGTTTCTGTGTAAAATCCCCTAGTTTAGGTCAAATTTCCAAGCAAGATAAGTCAAAATGCTAGCTTCAAATGGCTTCTTGGCCAACATGAAACTTGTAGAGGATCTCAAGACCTTTAATTTGAGTGGTGGAAGACATCAGGGAGATTTATAGAACTCAAGTTATGGTCCTTACAAGTTACAGGTCATCTGAGGTGTCTGAATTTTTGTCTGTGAAAGTGACTTGACTTCCAAGCAATTTTTACCCCTCAAGGAGATTTCAAATGAATTCTTGGTCAACATAAGAATTGTTCCTCATTGTCTTAGCTTTCTAGAATGGTATAGCATGCCCTCATATGATGTGTGTAACTCAACTTATGGTCTTGACAAGCAAAGGGTATTTTGGGCATTTGTGAATTACAGGTCATTTTAACCTATGTCCAAAACTCATACAAGGAGGCCTCAAATGGAAAAACTTACAACATCAAACTTGCTCCAAATGGGATTTTAAGTCTAGAAAGAAGGTCACAAATTAGTGGAGAAGCTCATAGCATGAAGTTGCATAATTGGTCAAAATATGAACTAAAATGGCTTATAAAGTGAATAAATTCAAGATGGAAAATGGTTTGGGAGATTTACAAGTCCAAATGGGGACTTCCAATATATGATTTTGAATGGAAAAACAATTCTAAGAACAATGGTTCAAACACTTTTTTGAGTTTAGAAGGAAAAAAGAAAGTTATCTTTGGTTACTTGTTATTGAAGAAACATAACCAAAATGGATCAAAGTTGGAAAACAAGGGAATGTGCAAGATGGATCTAGAATGTTCATATGAGGTCTATATATTCATGAAATGTGCATTGATCAAGGGTTGGCTTCATTTTCACCAAGAATTTCACAAGCTTTCTCCTTCTTTTTCATTGAAGTTTCATTGCAATTCTCTCAAATTCTTCACAAAATCATCATCCACATTAATTCAATCTTGCTCCATTATCATCATAGATCAGAATTGAAGCAAAGTTTTGGTGATTATCATCCATTTTCGAGTGCCTTTTTCAAGAACATCCAAGTTGAAGTTTCCATTGGACAGCATAATTCAAGCAAGGAATCACCAAAATATTGCATACAGAATTGATTACTGAGTTTGTGGATCAAGATCCAAGTCTCAAGAGCCTCAGATCCTCAATCTTCCATAGCTGTTTTCAAGCTTTTGCACCAGGTATGTTTTCATTCGATTTGCTTGATTCAGTTAGTTAGGCATGTTGTCATTAGTTTAGATGCAATCTAGGTGGTTAGGAGAACAAGTAGGATGAATTTGGAGAGGATTGGTGACAATTGTTAGCAGGTGCCATAAGCTGTTAGGGCTTGAATCTATTAGGTTAGTGCATTAGAATGTTAGTTTGATTGATCAGATTAATAACCATTAGTTGTAGGTTAGGTTAGGGTAAGTTTGATGGAGGATTGTAATGGTGCATCTCAGTGTACTTCCATGGTGACCAGAGTTTGATACCATCGGGTTGAAGGATTTATTGAGTTTCAGACTGAATTAAGATCATAGGATTGTAGAGGAAGAGATCCTGAGCAACTTTCATGTTTATGGCATGTTGATTCGTGGCTTGGAGATGGAGAACAGTTGGGTGGAATGTTGCTCGTGCATGGGGTTTAATGGCAGAAACCCTAATCTCAGTTGAACCAAGGAAGAAGACACAATCGTGTCCGTTCATCTCATGGTAGACCTTTGACTTGGAGCGTGATCCAAGGGCTCATATTCAATTCAGAATGTGGAGGGAAAGAAGCTGGCCAAAACGCGCCGTTTCATTAATTGAAACGGGCGGGCCTGAGTTTGTGTTGCTTTTCCCACCCCCAGCTATTAGGCCCATTCCATTTTCAACGTGTTTTTGCTACTAATTTCACCCCCCAGCGCTCCTTTATTATTTCTTCAATTCTGAGTGATACTGGGCCTTGGTAAAAGCGCTATCTGCACCCCTGTCTGTGTGGCCCATTCTGAATTGAACTGCGCGTGGGTTCTAAATGCACCCCTCCCTCATTTTATTTGGATTAATTGTTTTTTATTCATTTTAATTTTTCATTCATTTTAGAAATTCATAATAAATCCATAAAAAATGCATTTCACTTCATTCTTTTTACATCCTTTTCATTAAAATGTCTAGAAAATTTTCATCAAATAAAATTGCATTTTTATTTTTATTTCATATTTTTTCCATATTTTTTAAATAAATGTCATATTAAATAGTTCATTTCATGCATCATTTTAATAATTTTTGTTCTCTCACATGCTTTAATATTTTTTGGTCATTCTTTTTATATTGTTTAGATGAGATATTCAACTTGTAGAAATATTTTAGTTCCCATTTTTAGAAGTTAATTTTAGGTGATTAAAATAGGTTTGAACATCATGTACAAAACTAGGGTTTTAGGTGATGACTTAGGAGTTTGATTTCATTTCCCTTAGGACTTAGGATTTAACTAGATTAGTTATGGGACTATATGGGCCATGGGTAACTATTAGATCCCTTAGAGAAAAAGTTAGGATTCCCCTACTGCTATTAATACTGTCTGTATATCTGATTGACTGGTGTGGTGTGCCCTCTGGGGATTATTGCTTGCTTGTTTTGGTATTGGGTTTGTCTGGGGCCCTGGGGAAGCTGAAGACTTGTGAAGATGAAGACCATTGGAGATCCAGAGATTGAAGATCAACTGCCAGAGTTGGAGAGGAGGTCCTTGCTAGTAGCTGCTGAGGAGACTAGGGTTTAGGAGCTAGGCAGAGCTCTAGGTTAGAAAGTTCGTTTCTCAAACATGGATTGCCTTGTTTGCATCCATTCTTCTCTGTGATTCAGAGTCTCTCTAAGACATTCACCCCCTTCCTTTGGAAGGCTTGGTGATAGTGTCTATGAGATAGAACTCTTGAGAGAAAATGTCTCTTGTGTTGGAAGCAGTTTGTTCACCACCTTTGGTAGTCAACTGATTGCTTAACACTCAATTCACTCTTGTGACTAATCCCTCATCCTGGAGGTTTGAGCATGAAGAAAAGCCATTGCAGATGGAAGATAGATGATCAAAGCCCTTGCTTGAAGGCCATGAAGATGGAGATTGAGGCTTGTTGAAGCCTGTAGCTGAATGGAGATTGTTTGAAGTCAGAAGTTGAGTCAGAGCTGCTGATGCTGTTGTATTTCATTTGCTGATGTATTGATTGGTTTTCTGGACTGTATTGTTTGCTGTTTACCCTGCTGGGTTGAAAGTGAAGTCTGTTCACTTTTGCCTATTGTTTTCTAGGTTCGAGGTTGAGTGGGACTCCCTTGCCTCGCTTGTATCGCTGCATCCATGCATTTTACTGTTTTACTGTATATATTTGCTATTGTTTCTGTTTCTGCCTATCCCGTAGGATCTCTGTTTCTCTCTGTGCAAGAGAGGAGCATGATAGACACTAGGTCTTAACCCATGCATGATAACATTAGGTTAGTTTGTTTCCCTTCGCAACCGTAGGTTAGAATTCTGTCTCTTTCTTTCTCAAAACAAACAGAAAAACACATAAAGATTTCAAACACAATAAAAGACACTTCTTTCGTAAAAGAATGTGAACTCATCACGACGTCATTTTTGTCCGCTTGGACCGCTAATCAGAAAACCTTTTTTCAGAAAGAATAAAATCAACCAAGACAAGCTTGTGTCTTCCGTAGCCCGAACTACGTTTGCTCTGATCTTTCATGCTGTATGAAAGTACGTAGGCATAGGATGCGATATCCTAGCGAGCAACTTTCCCCTCCTTTCCCGTAGGTAGGCGAACTACGTTGACTCTGATTTCTCGTTCCAGGCGGGAATACGTAGGCATAAAGTGCGACACTTTGCCGAGTCATTTTTATTTTCATTTTATTTTCTTTTTAACCCTTGACCTATAGTTTAGATAGAATAACAATCCATACCCGAAAACAAGCGTGGATCCCGTCGAGTACGACGGACGTGAGGGGTGCTAATACCTTCCCCTTGCGTAACCGACTCCCGAATCCAGGTTTTGGTTGCGACGACCATACCTTTCCCGTGTTGTGCGAGGTTTACTCTGAGCGTTTCCTTTCCCTCCCGTGGGATAAATAACGCACGGTGGCGACTCTTCTGTTCAGCCGGCGCCGATTTTCGCAGTAGCGACAGCTGGCGACTCTGCTGGGGATCCAACGTCCCCTGGCTGCTAAGGACTGCGATGGTTCTTATGCATTTGGGATCCAACGTCCCTTAAGAGAGTCAATCCTAGCGCTTGTTTTCCCGTCGAGGATTTTGTATGGAGTTATTTTATATTTCTGACCTTCTATTTTTTCAGCTTTATATATTGATTATTGTTGCCGTATCTGGGGTGTGACGGGTGTTCTGATATTGAGAGATAAGCCGGACCTGGGCTTGAGTGCACCTAGAATTAGAGTAGAAATTAGTGGGCGCCCGCTTGCTTTGCTTGCTTCGGTGTCCCATGAAATCTACACTCAGACGAGGTTCCTCTGGTTGGCCTCCTGCCCCTTCCTTTGGTTGGCGTGGGTTGCTGGTTAGTTGGATTGTCGACTCTGGGGACCGATCATTTGGAAGTTGGCTGAGTGAGGCCTCTTCAGGATTTGATGACGCCACTCCTTCTGGGAATCGTATCATCAACCCTGGAAGTCTGTGACGCCAACGACCGCATAGGATGCCGTACCTTGTGCCATTTATAGGGCCACCCACCTGTGAGGGGATTCAGGGTTATGCAGGTAACTAGACCTCCAGACTACCGGTTATTTCTTGATCAGAGATCCTGGTTATTTATGGAGAGTTATGAGGTCTGTCAGAGACCATTTGGAGATGTGTTCTGGGGTCTGTCAGAGACCAATTAGAGATGAGATCTGAGGTCTGTCAGAGACCATTTGGAGATGTGTTCTGAGGTCTGTCCGAGACCAATTAGAGATGTGATGTGAGGTCTACCAGAGACCAGTTGGAGTTATGGTTTGAGGTCTGTCATAGACCTGTGTTGGAGTTCTATTTTAGGTCTATTTGAGACCAGGGTTTGATGACTTCTGGATGGTCTATCTGAGACCTTTCTTGATTGGGTTTAGGCTATTCAGCTGCAGCTTTGGTCCCTGTTGAATGTTACTTGCATTGCATCACTGCATATCCATTACCATTTGCATTTCACTAACGTGTGTCTGTGCTGCAGGTGCATTTGCATTTCCCTAGTTCTAGTGCCCGGACTTCTGAGTATTTGATCATGACTAGCTTAAGGAGAACGGTTGCTTACAAATTGCCTACGCCTGATATTGTTCCTTTACTAGGGTTGATCTCTCTTGCTGATGAGGGTGTTCGTAGGAGTTTCCGGATGAGCTATGGTAGATTATTGAGATTGGTGTGCAAACCTACAGAGGTAGAGTTAGATGGGTTGTATGCTTTGATGCAATTCTACGACCCTGCTTTGAGGTGCTTTACGTTCTCTGACTTTATTATGGGACCAACCTTGGAGGAATACGCTGAGTATGTTGAGCTGCCCGTGCAGAACCAGGTTCCATTCATTCATTATGGCGCCAAGCCCAAGCCGGAGGACTTGGCAAAAGCTTTGCATATTGATGCTTCTGAACTTGTGACTACTGTTTCCCGTGGAGTTCCAGGCTTCTCACTCCAATTCTTAGTTGGTAAAGCCCAAGAGTATGCCAAGAGCGGGTGCTGGGTTGCTTTCAATGCTGTGTTGGCTTTGTGCATTTATGGCATAGTGCTGTTCCCCAGTATCCCGGACTTTGTGGACTTTGATGCGTTCTACTTGTTTGCCGCTGGTAATCCTGTACCTACCTTACTCGGAGATCTCTACCACTCACTGCATTACAAGAATGAGAAGGGAAGAGGGAAGAACGTTCATCTGTGTGTACCCTTACTGAGTATGTGGTTTGAGAATCACCTTCCTAAGAAAGGATCTGCTGCAGAGACTACAGTTCCAGTTAGTTGGCCGGAGCGCCTGATGAGGCTATCGTCGGAAGATATGGAGTGGTTTGATCGAGATTTGTTGGGATCCGAGCTCATCTTCAGTTGTTCTGGGTACCCTAATGTGCCGCTGATAGGAAGAAAAGGGTGTATCAATTACAACCCTTCTCTATTCATTCGCCAGTTCGGATATGCGCTGAAGAATCCACCTCAGGAGGAAGAAGTACAGGAATCTCTGTACTTCACCGGAGACGTGAAGGGGGAGTTATTAGCCAAGTTGCAACGTGCCTGGACGCGTATTAACCGCAAAGGGAAGCCGTTGTTAGGAAAGAATGACTGTCAGGCCTATGCACCTTATAGAGTTTGGATTCAGGAGAGGGCTAGTCAGTTGAAGATGCCGTTTCCAGATGCACCAATTCTTGTTCCCGTTTCGGTAGCGGAGCCAACTACTGTTTCTAGAGAAGTCTATGAACAGGTTGTGAAGGAGAAAGAAGCCTTGATGAAGGTCAACGAAGGGTTAGAGCAAGAGTTAGCCCAGGTACGCAGTGAGAAAAACAAAGCCGTATACGCCTTCCAACAACAGATCGAGCTGTTAAACCGGTTAGGGGCTGAGTTGACTGAGGAAAAGAAAAAGCGCGAACGTCTGGGGCAAGAGTTCAGAAGTTCCCATGACATGCTGGAAGCCAAAAAGAAGGCGCTCGACGCAGCACACCGAGAGATATCTTCTTGCAATAAGACTTGGAATGCTACAATCACCAACAACAAGAAGAGGGAAGATAAGCTGAAGCAGCAAATTTCCGACCTCGAAGAGAAGTTGAAGTCTAGCATCGAGAAGTGTGAGGAAGAAGTGATGAACCGGTATAGTGTCCAGCATGCACTGAACAAGGCAATCAAGTCCAGAGATGAAGCAGTGTCTCAGAAGCGGAAATTAGAAGACTGCTTCGGAGAAGCAGCCTGGGAAGAAACTGCTGAAGACGTACGCCGTGTCCTTAAGAGGAGAAACCAGCTTGTTGAAGGGCTGCTTGATCGACCAAGCCATCCGGAGACCAAGAAGTTGATAGAGGAGTACCAGACTTTTGGGAGGATTTGATCATTCCATGTAGTAATTTGTATGCTTTATTTGCATAGTGCTGACCATCACCAGGATTGTTGGTTGAGGTCATGCCTTCTTTGTACTCTCAGTGATATTGTACCCTGGGCTTATTGATTCTCTCTACAATATATGAGGCTTTCTATGATTCAGCTCCGATATTCCTATTGTCAACACTGTTATTGCACCGGCACATTTGCACTAGAACTGGGGGAATGAACTTCCCTAATGCACAGACACATTGCATTGCATTCATATACATATTGCATTACAGGTAATCTTTGAATGGTATCTTATTTCCTGCTCTGTACCAGGTACTTAACAGGATTCCAGATCAACATCCGCACCGCTATTCTACACGCTCCAATTGTCGGAAAGTCATGGACCAAATTCAGAACGAAATGCAGGATGTGCGCGAGAAGCTCGCTCTCTTCATGCAAACCATGGAAGCTATAGCAAAAGGGCAAGAGAATTTGCAGGCCATGGTCCAGCCTCTGTTGGCTCGCAACGCTGGTCATGGTAACGAAGATCATCAGTCTGTCCGGGTTGATACTGCTCATGGAGACGGCACTCCCACGCCAGTGGCTCCGCCTGTGGTCAATATGCCCGCTGCTAATGTCAACAACGCTACCGCTGCTGTGAATGGTAACGTCGGAGTGGGGAATGAAACTGCTGTCCATAATGCTGGGCTGGGTGATGTCAACGTGGGGGATAATCTCGGAGGCAATGGCTTTGTCAATACTGGGTTCAGATTCAACGATCAGGGATTCGACAACACTGGCAAGTATGGCTTTAATGCTCAAGGCTTTGGGCAAGATGGGTATGGTATGGTCAATCAGGGTTACGGAGGCTGTGGAAACGGAAACGGTGCTGGATTTATGGCTTATGGTCCTGCTGGAGGTGTTCAAGGGTACGGCAACAGAGGCCGAGGTCCAGGGATGAATCAGACCAGAGCTGGACGTAATAATGCATATGATGGATACGGGGCTGGAAACGGTATGTGGCAAGAGGATCAGCAGGAAGACGCCTTCTCTGGAGGAGGTTTTGAAGGGCCGATGGATGATTCCCAAAAGATTAGAATGCTGGAAGAGCAAATGAAGGGAGTCCTAAATCAGAGTGCTGTGGGACTGGACATGGCAACTATGGGCTTGGTACCTGGCTTGAGGGTGCCCATTAAATTCAAAGCGCCTGCGTTCGATAAGTACAAAGGAGACACATGTCCGAAGGTGCATGTACGAGCTTATTACAGAAAGATGTCTGCATACTCCACTGATGAAAGAATGCTCATGCATTTCTTTCAGGATAGTCTATCGGGTCCTTCCCTAGAGTGGTACATGGGGTTGGAGCCAACTGATATCAAGACTTGGAAGCAATTAGCGGAAGCATTTGTAGCCCATTACAAGTATAACAGCGACCTGGCACCCAATCGGGTCCAGTTGGCCGGGCTTTCGCAGAAGAAGGGGGAGAGTTTTAAAGAGTACGCGCAAAGGTGGCGCGATATGGCTGCCAGGGTCCGTCCTCCTGTGGAAGATAAAGAAATGAATGATATGTTTGTCGGCACATTCACCGGGCTGTTTCATGATATGCTGTTTCATACTTCCCTGGCCAGTTTTTCAGACCTGATTCTGATGGGGGAAAAGATTGAGCGGAACATCAAGCAAGGAAAGTTCCAAGTCGATGAATCAACTGCATCTGGCAGTAATAGGAAAGCTTATGGTGGGCGCCGTCAGGGCGAAGCTAGCGCTGTATTTGGAGGCCGAGGCCGAGGCCGAGGCAGGGGAAGAAGTCAATATCGTCAGCAGCAGCAGGTGTCGAGTGTTACAATCCCGTATCAACAACAACCAATCCAGCAACAACAACCGGTTCAGCAGCAACCAATGCAACAGCAGCAGCAGCCTCAGCAGGGGGCACAGCAGGCTCAACGAAGATTCCAGGGCAGTAAACCGAGAAGGGTGTTTGAGAAGCCTCCCTCTACCTATGCTGATTTATTGCAGACATTGTTGGGATTGAATCTGGTAGAGAAAAGAACCCTGGCACCGATAACGGGAACTCCCCCGTTCGGCTATGATGCAAATAGGCACTGTGAGTTTCATTCTGGGGCCCCGGGCCACGATATAGAAGGGTGCCATGCTTTTAAGCACGTTGTGCAGGATCTTTTGGACAACAAGTCTATCAACTTCGGAACGGCAGGTCCGAATATAGTCCAGAAACCCATGCCTAATCATGGGGCGAATGCAGTTCTGACTGAGGAAGGATTGAATCTGATTATGAATGTGGAGGATTTGAAGACGCCGCTGAGCGAAATAAAGAGCCGACTGTTGCAAGGAGGTGTTTACCCGGGTTGTAATGAGTACTGCTTAGATTGTTGGACCCTAGCTGGGGGGTGTGAGGATTTGAAGAAAGGCATTCAGGCCTTAATTGATGAAGGTATATTGCAGTTTGATCGAGCGGCAACTGATGAGCCTGCAGGGGCAGTAGTGGATAATCGGAGTGATGTGGCCACAGTGACAATTCCTCGGAAGACGATCACTATTGCAGCACCAGCTCAGCGACCACCGTTTATCATAACTAAAGCCGGGCCAATTCCGTATGAGAACACGAAAGCGGTCCCATGGTCATATGGGCTAGAGGTGTATTGTGACGGGATAAAGATTGATGTCAACAAGCCGCCAGTGGAAATTGTGGATAATGTTGTTGGTTCAGGAGGCATGACGAGGAGCGGCAGGATCTTTATATCTCCTGAAGTGGAGGCCGAAAGGCTAGCGAAAGGAAAAGGGAAAGCAGTTGAGAATGTTCCGGTACAAGCAAATGAAAAAGAAGCAGCATCGAAGGATGTCGAAGAATTCATGCGCTTAATTCGGAAAAGTGATTATAAAATCGTGGAGCATCTGCAGCAGACACCGTCCAAAATATCTATCCTGTCTTTGCTGTTATGTTCAGAAGCTCACAGGAACGCTTTGCTGAAAGTCCTGGACACTTCTTTTGTACCCCAGGACGTCTCCGTAAATCAGCTAGAAGGAGTATTGGCACATGTAAATGCAGGCCACAGTCTGGGCTTTACTGATTTTGACTTGACTCCGAAAGGGAGGGATCATAATATGGCATTACATGTGTCTGTGGAGTGTAGGGGATCGACAATGTCGCACGTATTGGTTGACACCGGATCATCTTTGAACGTGCTGCCTAAGAAGGCGATGATGAAGCTGGATGTTCGAGGGATCTTGTGCACACCCAGTGATTTGGTAGTCAGAGCGTTTGACGGCACGCGTAGAACAGTCTTCGGATCGATTACTTTGCCTCTGCAAGTGGGGCCGGAAGTGTTTGCAACGGAGTTTTATATCATGGATATACAGCCTGCGTACAGCTGCTTGCTGGGAAGACCTTGGATTCACGGGGCAGGGGCAGTCACGTCTACCCTGCATCAGAAGTTAAAGTATATGGTCGGAGACAGCGTAGTCACCGTGTGCGGAGAAGAAGACATCCTGGTCAGCCATTTATCTTCGTTTAAATATGTGGAAGTCGACGGAGAGATCCACGAGACACCATGCCAAGCATTCGAAGGTGTGCGCATCAAGGACAAAGGTCCCGGGCCGAGCAAAGTGCCAGAGGTAGCTGTCTCATCATATAAAGAAGCTCGAGCGCTGGTGGAAGCAGGAGAAGCCAAAGGCTGGGGAAAATTGCTGGATATTCCGGTGAAAATGGACCGGTTCGGACTGGGGTACCGACCGTCGTCATCAACTCCTTCCGTGGGGGCCCCTCATTTCAGAAAGTCGATCACCATCTCTGCCAGTGGATTATGTCATGAAGCTGTCAATGCTGCCTCAGAGTCTGATGAAGGAGACAGCGACTGTGATATGGATGCCTGGATTCAGCCAAGCACGCCAGGACAAGGACTGTGCAACTGGTCTATTCAGGAGCTTGTTCCTGTGACTTTTAAACAGTAATGCTTTGCTTTATTAATTGTTGAACAATCTGATGTCTTGCCCGGGGCATCAGGATTTGCTTAGGGCTGTGTTGTTATAAACATTGCGCGTTAATCATTAAATAAATGGCGTTTTTTCATGTGCGAATACTGTAATCCCTGTCTTTCTTGTTTTTTGTATTTTTCAATAAAATGGCAACGTGGTTATTCGCTTTATACGCATTTTGAAGCACTTAACCATTCCTTTTGCAGGATAACATTTTCAGATGACATCCTTGAGCCACCTATGACTTGTCCCGACTTTGAACACCCGGTATTCCAGACCGAAGAAGAGGTTGTCGAAGATAGCGACGTTCCTGAAGAACTGTCTTGGTTAGTGAAGCAAGAGGAAAGAGCCATTCTGCCTCACGACGAGGTTATCGAAATTATTAATTTGGGGTCGGAAGGGGTTGAGAAGAATATTCGTATCGGAGCCGCACTGCAGAGTGATATCAAGCGAAGACTGGTTGAAATGCTCCGAGAGTATAATGATGTATTCGCTTGGTCGTATCAAGATATGCCAGGGCTCGATACAGATATGGTTGTGCATCGCCTGCCACTGAAAGAAGATTGCCCGCCTGTCAAACAAAAACTTCGCAGAACTCGACCAGACATGGCAATGAAGATCAAAGAGGAGGTTCAGAAACAGTGGGACGCTGGGTTCCTGGCTGTGACGAAGTATCCTTCATGGGTTGCTAACATCGTACCAGTGCCAAAGAAAGATGGCAAGGTTCGAATGTGCGTGGATTATAGAGATTTGAATAAAGCAAGCCCAAAAGACGATTTTCCACTTCCTCATATTGACGTGTTAGTTGATAATACTGCTCAATACTCTGTATTCTCCTTCATGGATGGCTTTTCAGGCTATAATCAAATTAAGATGGCGCCAGAGGATATGGAGAAGACTACTTTCATAACGCCGTGGGGAACATTTTGCTATAAAGTGATGCCCTTTGGTTTGAAAAATGCTGGGGCAACATATCAGCGTGCGATGACGACTCTTTTTCATGACATGATGCATAAAGAGATCGAAGTTTATGTTGACGATATGATTGCCAAATCCCAGACGGAGGAAGAGCATCTGGTGAATCTGCTGAAGTTGTTTAAAAGGCTTAGGAAGTTCAGGCTGAGGCTGAACCCTAACAAATGCACCTTCGGGGTGAGATCGGGTAAACTGCTGGGGTTTATCGTAAGCGAAAGAGGAATAGAGGTCGATCCTGCTAAAATAAAAGCGATTCAAGAAATGCCAACGCCTAAAACAGAGAAAGAGGTGCGCGGGTTTTTAGGGAGATTGAACTACATTGCCCGGTTCATATCTCACCTAACTGCCACGTGTGAACCATTGTTCAAGCTGTTGAAGAAAGATCAAGCTGTAACGTGGAACGAAAATTGTCAAAAGGCGTTCGACAAAATAAAGAAGTACTTGCAGGAACCTCCTATTTTGATACCCCCGGTGGCAGGGAGACCCTTGATAATGTATTTGACGGTTCTTGAGGGGAGCATGGGTTGCGTTCTCGGTCAACACGACGAGACAGGGAGAAAAGAGCATGCGATCTATTACCTGAGTAAGAAATTTACAGACTGTGAATCTCGGTACTCAATGCTGGAGAAAACTTGTTGCGCGCTAGCCTGGGCCGCCAAGCGTTTGAGGCAGTACATGCTGAATCATACAACCATGCTCATCTCGAAGATGGATCCAATCAAATATATATTCGAAAAGCAGGCGTTGTCAGGTAGAATTGCCCGTTGGCAGATGGTCTTGACTGAATACGACATTCAATACGTCTCGCAAAAGGCGATAAAGGGGAGTGTGCTGTCTGAGTATCTGGCGGAGCAGCCTATTGAAGAGTATCAATCAATGAGGTTTGATTTTCCTGACGAGGATATCATGTATCTCAAGATGAAGGATTGCGAAGAGCCGTTGCCAGACGAAGGACCAGAGCCAGGGTCCCAGTGGAAGATGATATTTGATGGAGCTGTGAATGCTTACGGTAGCGGAATAGGGGCAATAATCACTACGCCGCACGGGTCGCACATCCCGTTTACTGCCCGATTGACCTTTGCCGTTACCAACAATGAGGCTGAATACGAAGCTTGTATAATGGGGCTTGAAGAAGCCATTGATTTGCGAATCAAACATCTAGACGTATACGGAGACTCAGCTCTGGTGGTGAATCAGATCAAAGGGGAATGGGAGACGCGTCAGCCCAATTTGATACATTACATGAATTATGCAAGGAGATTGTTGCCTTTCTTTGACAAGGTTGAGTTGCATCACGTACCGCGGGCGGAAAATCAAATGGCTGACGCCCTTGCCACTTTGTCTTCCATGTACAAAGTCAACTTCTGGAACGAAGCTCCCCAAATCACTATCTCTCGGTTGGACAGGCCAGCTTATGTATTTGCTATTGATGAAGCATCTGATAACAAACCGTGGTATTTTGATATCCTTAATTTCCTGAAGAATAAAGAGTATCCGGCTGGGGCATCCAGTCAAGATCAGAAGACTCTCAGGAGATTAGCGGGCAATTTCTACTTGAATCCGGATGGCGTCTTGTACAGAAGAAACCACGATTTGGTGTTGTTGCGTTGTGTAGATGAGAAAGAGGCAAAGCTTCTCATGGAGGAAATTCACGAAGGTGCCTTTGGCACGCATGCTGGTGGGCATGCTATGACGAGAAAGCTGCTGAGGGCAGGTTATTTTTGGCTGACGATGGAAACTGATTGTTTCAAGTTCGCGAGGAAGTGCCACAAGTGCCAAATCTATGCTGACAAGATACACGTGCCTCCGAGTCCTCTAAATGTGATGTCATCTCCGTGGCCATTCTCGATGTGGGGAATCGATATGATTGGAAAGATCGAGCCGACGGCTTCTAATGGGCATCGGTTCATCCTAGTAGCAATCGATTATTTCACCAAGTGGGTGGAAGCGGCGTCTTACGCAAATGTAACGAAGCAAGTGGTGGCTAGATTCATCAAGAGGGATATCATTTGCCGATATGGGATTCCCGAGCGGATAATCACGGATAATGGTTCTAATCTGAACAATAAAATGATGAAGGAGCTCTGTCAGAATTTCAAGATCGAACATCACAACTCCTCCCCTTACCGACCCAAGATGAATGGCGCTGTCGAAGCGGCCAATAAGAATATCAAGAAAATCGTCCAGAAAATGGTGGTGACTTATAAAGATTGGCATGAAATGCTACCTTTCGCTTTGCACGGTTATCGTACGACGGTACGCACATCAACCGGGGCAACTCCGTTCTCGTTAGTATACGGAATGGAAGCGGTACTACCATTGGAAGTTGAGATCCCTTCTCTGAGGGTATTGCGAGACGTTCAGCTGGACGAGGCAGAATGGGTAACGAATAGATTGAACCAACTGAGCTTGATGGATGAGAAGAGGCTAGCTTCTCTGGCATACGGTCGTTTGTACCAAAGACGAATGAAGAAAGCGTACGACAAGAAGATACTTCCGCGAAGCTTTCAGACGGGCGACCTTGTGCTGAAAAGGATTCTCCCGCCGCAAGCAGATCACAGGGGCAAGTGGACCCCCAACTATGAAGGGCCATACGTTGTCAGTAAGGTCTTTTCAGGAGGAGCGTTGTTGTTGTCCACCATGGACGGAGAAGACTTTGCGTCACCTGTGAATTCGGACGCAGTTAAAAAATACTTTGCTTAAAATAGACCCGCTGGACAGAAAAAAGAGAGTCCAGGCAAAAATGGGGCATCCTGGCGAACCAAAAACAGAATGAAAGGTTCGGGCAAAAATTAGGGATAAAATTGAAAAAAATGTACACCCGCGAAGTTGAAAACCTACACTGGGCGGCTTCGGCAAAAAAGGGTATCCCGGTGAACTGAAAACCCGTAAAGGGCGGTTCACGCAAAAGTTAGGGATGTGAAAAGAAAATGACTGCGGTCCGAATTCAATGAGTATCAATGCGGGAGAATATATTTGAGGAGTCAGTTATCGGATGCAATCTCTTCAGAAGTGGGAATACCGGGAAAGCATTAGAGTCGGACGAGTCATAGGAGGATCAGTTCGTGGTGTTCATCTGCATCCAGTTGCCGACATGTGTACAAAATTTAATTTGTCAATATTTATGCTTCTTGTGAATACTTGCATACTTGTATATTTGCTTTGTGTAGCTTCCTCTTTTCAAGAGTTACATCCCGTGTACAAAAACTCTGCCCATTCAGGGGCCCAATCAATGAAAATGTGTTATTCAGTACTTGATGCCCGTTCTTTACTGTTTTGCGCATGATAAAACGCCTAGGTTTGATGAAACTAGCATGAGTATAACATCACTGGCCCTTGCCAACGATTGTTGAAGCTTTGAATTAACTGGGTGTAACGTCACTAACCGGAATTGATTTGATTGCACAGGCTTGTCGTGTCTTGTTTGTGTTGTTGCAGGTTTCATAGCCATACGAGGAAGATGATCAGAAGGTTGCGATAACGAAAGACTTGATCCCCGCGCAGGTCATGCATGTTCTTCCCGAAGAAGGATAGAATTCCCCAGCTAGCCGTAGCTTATCAAAAGGGAGCAGAAAAGTTATTCGTCCTCAGCAGAGTTTGGCGACTCCAAGATCGTAAGGCTGTATCCAGACAGGCTCATCCTTCCCCGCAGGGTCATGCATTCTCCCCCAGCGGAGTCAGTTAATTTTCCCCAAGAGAATCATCCCATCCCCAGCGGAATTCTCTTTGCAAGCGTGTTCATTCCTTCCAGAGGAACTCGAAGATCAAGACTCTCCAAAGCAGAGTTGATGGTGGGTCCTGTCATTTGTTTTGTCAGAGATACCGGTGATATCAGTTCACGTGCCAGCAGAAAGTCCGATCGAACTATGCACATCTGCTATTCCCCAGCAAAGTTGTTTTCCCCAGCAGGGGGTTACCTCAACAAGACGTGTGGTTTGAATTCCCAATTTCCCAGCAGGGGATGACTCCACTCTTCCAGCACTTATTTTGCTGGAATAATTCTGTAGCATCTGGCTATCCCCGACGGAGTCGGCATTATCCTTCCAGCATTTATTTTGCTGAAGCAGTTTCTGTATCTTAGCAGTTCAGGTGGAGAGGGCTCTTGCTCAAATGAATTACCAAACAGTCAAGATCTCGGCGTGAGACATCTAATGATAATGTCAGTTTCGGCAGTATTCCCCCACAGGGTCAGCATGATGAGATTCTCTTTGTCTCTAGCAGAGTCATTTATGCAGGTGTCTCTTATTTCCCACCGGAGTTGTCAGGATAAGTGTCTCCTTATCCCCAAGCAGAGTTTGTTTGTCATCAACGGGCCCCATGAATCAGAATTTCAGAGACCACCGCCGGCTATCAGAGCAGGCGTCCGATAGTTTGGTTTCCAGACATCCCCAGTAGAGTTCATCTCAAAGTCGCTGTTACGTCGGTGCTAAGAAGTTTGTGGGTGAGGATCAGTGGAGAACTAAGTCCTGACGCGGACAATTTACTCCTGGATTGACGGGATTTCTTCAGAAGTGGGCGTCCTAACGTGGACAGGTTTATTTCCCCGGATCGGACCAATGTGTGAGTCCTGACGTGGACAAGTTATTTCCCCAGTGGGTCGAGGGTGTGAGTCCTTACGTGGACAAGTTTTATTTCCTCAGCGGGTCGAAGACGCCTGAGTCCTAACGTGGACAAATCAAGACGAGATCAGTGTCCTAACGCGGACAAATCAAAGAAGTTATTATTCCTAACGGGGAGAAGTGGGTCCTAACGTGGACGATGTAGTCCTTACGCGGACGTATCAGAAGAGGATTCCTTACGTGGAAATGACAGCATTCCTGACGTGGAAAAATGAGTCCTGACGCGGACAAATCAGATTAAGATGGCATTCCTTACGTGGAAAAATGTTGATTCCTGACGTGGAAAGAGAAAGTGTTTCCTGACGTGGAAAAGTTTAGTCCTTACGCGGACACATCAAGAAAAGGTTGCATTCCTTACGTGGAAAGATCAGAGTCCTTACGTGGACATATCAAGAGCATTCCTTACGTGGAAGAAAAATGGTTTCCTTACGTGGAAAGACGAGTTTATTCCTTACGTGGAAAGATTGAGTCCTGACGCGGACATATCAAGATTGATTCCTAACGTGGAAAGAAAGAGATTATTCCTGCCGTGGAAGAGTGTAGTCCTAACGCGGACAGATCAAAGAAGTTATTCCTAACGTGGAAGGAGAAGATAGATTCCTTACGTGGAAAATTTAATCCTGACGTGGACGGATTCAGAAGAAGAAGTATGCCTAACGTGGAAAGAAGGTGTGTTCCTTACGTGGAAGAGAAAGAGAAACTTCAGGTCCTGACGTGGAAAGATAAAAGGTTTAGTCCTGACGTGGACAGATTCAAGAAAAGATGGTTCCTAACGTGGAAGAGTGATACATTCCTGACGTGGAAGAGTTTAGTCCTGACGTGGATAGGTTCCGAACCAAAGTTGAATTCCTTACGTGGAAAGATTGGAGTCCTTACGTGGACAGATTGATATAGTTCTCCTTATGTGGAAAGAAGATTGTTTCCTGACGTGGAAAGATGAAAGGGTTAGTCCTTACGTGGACAGATGCAAGAAAAGTTGAGTCCTGACGTGGACAGGTTCAGAACCAAAAGTTGTATTCCTTACGTGGAAAGATTGGCGCCCTGACGCGGGCATGTCAAGTGGTATTGGAGTCCTTACGTGGACAGAGTGATACAGTTCTCCTTATGTGGAAAGAAGATTGCTTCCTGACGTGGAAAGATGAAGGGGTTAGTCCTGACGTGGACAGGTATTATTCCTAACGTGGACAGGTATTATTCCTAACGTGGATAGGTGTTACTCCTAACGTGGAAGAGTATCTTATTCCTAACGTGGACGATTCAGTTTATGGAAATGCTGACGAGTTATCCCCAGCGGAGTTGCCGAGATTTTTCTGGATTAACAGCAAGTGGAGTCCTAACGTGGACAGGTTTTAGTTGAGATTTTTTCATATTGACGACAGACAGAGTCCTAACGTGGACAAGCAAGCAATTTGTTATGACAGAATCCTCTTCAGAACAATGAAGACAATCCCCAGCACAATCGCACGAGATCAGTGGGTTACCGTAACAGTCAAATTCAGCTGATGAATGTCATTCCTCAAGCAGGAGCGCAATTTATTTCTGCAGTTGGCAAATTTCTGGTTTCACTAGTATTCAACCGTCTCGTACCGCGAATGTCTGAAGGCTCCGGGCTCTTCACCCAATCGGGTCCAAGTCGCTTGAATAGGGGCAGCTGTTGCACCCTAAAATTTGCTCAACCATATTCCTTGGGTTTATGTTTCAATATCATTAGCATTTGCATATAGAGTTATGTACATAGACTAACCATCTGCATAGCATAAGCATAGCAAGTCATTCAACAGGGGACCAATCATTATTCTCATCTCTAGAGGCCTATCATGAGGTTATTATCCTAATTCCATCTCATTCAAGTCATCAGGAAAGAATTTGAAAGCAAAGAGTTCAGCAGATCAAGCCTTGAGTCCATCTCCTAGCTGAGGGTATCTGAGGATCAACAAGAGGGTTGTGAGCTGTGAAGTGAAAGCATGGAGAGTATCTAGACATCTTGAGAGACTTAGAAAGTCATTTGGAGAAGGAGACAAGTCAATGATGAGAGCACAAGAGCTACAGTTGAAGGCAGTCAACTAGGGTTTCATCTGGGTCAACCCTAGGTCAACCCTAGGTCAATTGACTGATTTAAAGGGCATTCAAGTCTATTGGAGAGATGTGGGGTTCATCATTGGACATATAAAGAAGGATATGGAGATATGACAAGGAGAATTCAAGAGAAATCAAGGAGAAGAGGAGTTACTAAATTAGGGTTTCTGTGTAAAATCCCCTAGTTTAGGTCAAATTTCCAAGCAAGATAAGTCAAAATGCTAGCTTCAAATGGCTTCTTGGCCAACATGAAACTTGTAGAGGATCTCAAGACCTTTAATTTGAGTGGTGGAAGACATCAGGGAGATTTATAGAACTCAAGTTATGGTCCTTACAAGTTACAGGTCATCTGAGGTGTCTGAATTTTTGTCTGTGAAAGTGACTTGACTTCCAAGCAATTTTTACCCCTCAAGGAGATTTCAAATGAATTCTTGGTCAACATAAGAATTGTTCCTCATTGTCTTAGCTTTCTAGAATGGTATAGCATGCCCTCATATGATGTGTGGAACTCAACTTATGGTCTTGACAAGCAAAGGGTATTTTGGGCATTTGTGAATTACAGGTCATTTTAACCTATGTCCAAAACTCATACAAGGAGGCCTCAAATGGAAAAACTTACAACATCAAACTTGCTCCAAATGGGATTTTAAGTCTAGAAAGAAGGTCACAAATTAGTGGAGAAGCTCATAGCATGAAGTTGCATAATTGGTCAAAATATGAACTAAAATGGCTTATAAAGTGAATAAATTCAAGATGGAAAATGGTTTGGGAGATTTACAAGTCCAAATGGGGACTTCCAATATATGATTTTGAATGGAAAAACAATTCTAAGAACAATGGTTCAAACACTTTTTTGAGTTTAGAAGGAAAAAAGAAAGTTATCTTTGGTTACTTGTTATTGAAGAAACATAACCAAAATGGATCAAAGTTGGAAAACAAGGGAATGTGCAAGATGGATCTAGAATGTTCATATGAGGTCTATATATTCATGAAATGTGCATTGATCAAGGGTTGGCTTCATTTTCACCAAGAATTTCACAAGCTTTCTCCTTCTTTTTCATTGAAGTTTCATTGCAATTCTCTCAAATTCTTCACAAAATCATCATCCACATTAATTCAATCTTGCTCCATTATCATCATAGATCAGAATTGAAGCAAAGTTTTGGTGATTATCATCCATTTTCGAGTGCCTTTTTCAAGAACATCCAAGTTGAAGTTTCCATTGGACAGCATAATTCAAGCAAGGAATCACCAAAATATTGCATACAGAATTGATTACTGAGTTTGTGGATCAAGATCCAAGTCTCAAGAGCCTCAGATCCTCAATCTTCCATAGCTGTTTTCAAGCTTTTGCACCAGGTATGTTTTCATTCGATTTGCTTGATTCAGTTAGTTAGGCATGTTGTCATTAGTTTAGATGCAATCTAGGTGGTTAGGAGAACAAGTAGGATGAATTTGGAGAGGATTGGTGACAATTGTTAGCAGGTGCCATAAGCTGTTAGGGCTTGAATCTATTAGGTTAGTGCATTAGAATGTTAGTTTGATTGATCAGATTAATAACCATTAGTTGTAGGTTAGGTTAGGGTAAGTTTGATGGAGGATTGTAATGGTGCATCTCAGTGTACTTCCATGGTGACCAGAGTTTGATACCATCGGGTTGAAGGATTTATTGAGTTTCAGACTGAATTAAGATCATAGGATTGTAGAGGAAGAGATCCTGAGCAACTTTCATGTTTATGGCATGTTGATTCGTGGCTTGGAGATGGAGAACAGTTGGGTGGAATGTTGCTCGTGCATGGGGTTTAATGGCAGAAACCCTAATCTCAGTTGAACCAAGGAAGAAGACACAATCGTGTCCGTTCATCTCATGGTAGACCTTTGACTTGGAGCGTGATCCAAGGGCTCATATTCAATTCAGAATGTGGAGGGAAAGAAGCTGGCCAAAACGCGCCGTTTCATTAATTGAAACGGGCGGGCCTGAGTTTGTGTTGCTTTTCCCACCCCCAGCTATTAGGCCCATTCCATTTTCAACGTGTTTTTGCTACTAATTTCACCCCCCAGCGCTCCTTTATTATTTCTTCAATTCTGAGTGATACTGGGCCTTGGTAAAAGCGCTATCTGCACCCCTGTCTGTGTGGCCCATTCTGAATTGAACTGCGCGTGGGTTCTAAATGCACCCCTCCCTCATTTTATTTGGATTAATTGTTTTTTATTCATTTTAATTTTTCATTCATTTTAGAAATTCATAATAAATCCATAAAAAATGCATTTCACTTCATTCTTTTTACATCCTTTTCATTAAAATGTCTAGAAAATTTTCATCAAATAAAATTGCATTTTTATTTTTATTTCATATTTTTTCCATATTTTTTAAATAAATGTCATATTAAATAGTTCATTTCATGCATCATTTTAATAATTTTTGTTCTCTCACATGCTTTAATATTTTTTGGTCATTCTTTTTATATTGTTTAGATGAGATATTCAACTTGTAGAAATATTTTAGTTCCCATTTTTAGAAGTTAATTTTAGGTGATTAAAATAGGTTTGAACATCATGTACAAAACTAGGGTTTTAGGTGATGACTTAGGAGTTTGATTTCATTTCCCTTAGGACTTAGGATTTAACTAGATTAGTTATGGGACTATATGGGCCATGGGTAACTATTAGATCCCTTAGAGAAAAAGTTAGGATTCCCCTACTGCTATTAATACTGTCTGTATATCTGATTGACTGGTGTGGTGTGCCCTCTGGGGATTATTGCTTGCTTGTTTTGGTATTGGGTTTGTCTGGGGCCCTGGGGAAGCTGAAGACTTGTGAAGATGAAGACCATTGGAGATCCAGAGATTGAAGATCAACTGCCAGAGTTGGAGAGGAGGTCCTTGCTAGTAGCTGCTGAGGAGACTAGGGTTTAGGAGCTAGGCAGAGCTCTAGGTTAGAAAGTTCGTTTCTCAAACATGGATTGCCTTGTCTGCATCCATTCTTCTCTGTGATTCAGAGTCTCTCTAAGACATTCACCCCCTTCCTTTGGAAGGCTTGGTGATAGTGTCTATGAGATAGAACTCTTGAGAGAAAATGTCTCTTGTGTTGGAAGCAGTTTGTTCACCACCTTTGGTAGTCAACTGATTGCTTAACACTCAATTCACTCTTGTGACTAATCCCTCATCCTGGAGGTTTGAGCATGAAGAAAAGCCATTGCAGATGGAAGATAGATGATCAAAGCCCTTGCTTGAAGGCCATGAAGATGGAGATTGAGGCTTGTTGAAGCCTGTAGCTGAATGGAGATTGTTTGAAGTCAGAAGTTGAGTCAGAGCTGCTGATGCTGTTGTATTTCATTTGCTGATGTATTGATTGGTTTTCTGGACTGTATTGTTTGCTGTTTACCCTGCTGGGTTGAAAGTGAAGTCTGTTCACTTTTGCCTATTGTTTTCTAGGTTCGAGGTTGAGTGGGACTCCCTTGCCTCGCTTGTATCGCTGCATCCATGCATTTTACTGTTTTACTGTACTCCCTCCATTCTCTTTTATAAGCAAATTTTGACTTTCTAGATTCATTCAATAAATGATGTATTTAGACTATATATAGGTTAGATGCATTAATTACTCAATGAACCTAAAATGTTAAAATTTGCTTATAAATAGGAATGGAGGGAGTATATATTTGCTATTGTTTCTGTTTCTGCCTATCCCGTAGGATCTCTGTTTCTCTCTGTGCAAGAGAGGAGCATGATAGACACTAGGTCTTAACCCATGCATGATAACATTAGGTTAGTTTGTTTCCCTTCGCAACCGTAGGTTAGAATTCTGTCTCTTTCTTTCTCAAAACAAACAGAAAAACACATAAAGATTTCAAACACAATAAAAGACACTTCTTTCGTAAAAGAATGTGAACTCATCACGATGTCATTTTTGTCCGCTTGGACCGCTAATCAGAAAACCTTTTTTCAGAAAGAATAAAATCAACCAAGACAAGCTTGTGTCTTCCGTAGCCCGAACTACGTTTGCTCTGATCTTTCATGCTGTATGAAAGTACGTAGGCATAGGATGCGATATCCTAGCGAGCAACTTTCCCCTCCTTTCCCGTAGGTAGGCGAACTACGTTGACTCTGATTTCTCGTTCCAGGCGGGAATACGTAGGCATAAAGTGCGACACTTTGCCGAGTCATTTTTATTTTCATTTTATTTTCTTTTTAACCCTTGACCTATAGTTTAGATAGAATAACAATCCATACCCGAAAACAAGCGTGGATCCCGTCGAGTACGACGGACGTGAGGGGTGCTAATACCTTCCCCTTGCGTAACCGACTCCCGAATCCAGGTTTTGGTTGCGACGACCATACCTTTCCCGTGTTGTGCGAGGTTTACTCTGAGCGTTTCCTTTCCCTCCCGTGGGATAAATAACGCACGGTGGCGACTCTTCTGTTCAGCCGGCGCCGATTTTCGCAGTAGCGACACTCTTTGATGATTTTCTTTCTGGCCCTTTGGGCTCGAAGGGATTTTGGATCTGAGGGATGTCGACTCTGGGGACCGATCATTTGTGAGTCAGCTAAGTGAGGCCTCTTCAAGAGATTATGATGCTAAACCATAAATGGTGGACGTATCATCATTTCTTGAAAGTCTGTGACGCTGATGAACGCATAGGATGCCGAATCTTATCAGTGGATATGTCCATACCTGTGAGAGGGATTGGGTTGTGCAGGAAAACTTGGCTTTAAGATTACCTAGTTCGTTATAGTGTGAATCTGTGTTCCTGATATCAGTGGGTCCTATTTTCGGTACTTTGTTCTTGCTAAAGCGGAGCGCTGGTTATTCTCAACCAACAGCACAACAATCTTGATCCTATGTTTGCATTTGCATTTGCATTTTCATCTTCATTTCATTAACATGTATTTACGTTGCATGTGCATATTTCCTCTTCGATTCTAGTGATCTTGTTCCTCTATTGCTGACATGGAACCCTTGAAGAGAACAGTGGCCTACAAGCTCCCAGCTCCTGATGTTAGTTCTTTGCTGAGTTTGATTTCCATGGCTGATGGGAAGGTGATGGAAGACTTCAGAAAGTCTTATGGGAGGTTATTGAGATGTGTCTGCAAGCCTTCAGTGTATGAGATGGATGGTCTTTATACTCTTCTGCAGTTCTACGATCCACAGTTGAGGTGTTTTGTTTTCCCTAATTATATCCTGGGGCCTACCTTGGAGGAGTATTCAATGTTGTTAGGCTTGCCCATTCTTGATCAGATGCCATTCCTCCATACGGACGCTAAGCCTGATCTGGCTGAGCTAGCTGTTGTATTACATGTGGTTGCTTCAGAGCTAGAGGGGAATCTGACTAAGTGGAATGGAGTGTCTGGGTTTCCTTTGGCTTTCTTGGTTGATAAGGTTCGACAGTTCGTTAAGGATGGTTGTTGGAATGTGTTTTGCGCTATTCTCGCTCTTTGTATCTACGACATTATATTGTTTCCTAATCTCCCTGACTTTGTGGATTTAGATGCATTCCATATTCTTGCTTCAGGAAACCCAGTGCCTACTCTTCTTGGAGATGTTTATCATTCTGTTCATTACAAGAATGAGAACCGAAGGGGAAAGAATGTAGCTTGTTTTGTTCCTTTGTTGTACAGATGTTTTGCTAGTCATATGCCCAAGGCAGGTCCATTTGTTGCTACTGCTGGTACTTCAGAGTGGTCGGAGAGGTTGATGGGTCTATCTGTAGAGAACATTACTTGGTTTGACCGAGATATGCTTGGTACAGAGGTTATTTATAGTTGTAGTGGATTTCCTAACGTCCCTTTGGTCTGAAGGAAAGGATGCATCAACTATAACCCATTTTTGTTGGTTAGGCAGTTCAGATACGCGCTGAGGGATCCTCCTAAGGAAGAGGAGATACAGGAATCTCTGTATCTCACTGGATTGTTGGAGGGTGAGACTTTAGGCAGATTTGAGCATGCTTGGAACAACATTCACAGGAAAGGGAAAGCCTTATTGGGGAAGAGTAATAGTCGAGCATATGACCCTTACTTGACTTGGGTTCATGATAGAGCTGCGAAGTTTCTGATGCCATTTCCTTCAGTTGCACCTTTGTATCCTCTCATGATTGAGGAACCCACCATCGTAGACATTCAGAAGTACAATCAGTTATTGTTTGAGAAGGAAGAGTTGAGAAAAGCTAATGAGTAATTGGAGAAATAAATCATTCAGCTTCGAAGGGAGAAGAATGAGGTTGTTCATTCCTTCAAGAAACAAACGAAGCTTGTAAATAAATTGGGTACAGATCTGACCAAGGAAACTAATTCTCGGGAGCGTTTGGGTTTGGATTTCAAGGTCGTTAATAGTGTTCTTGCTTCCAAGAAGGAAGATTTGGATAGAGCTTACTTAAAGATTTCTAAGTTTGATAACCAATGGAATGCCACGCTCACCAACAACAAAGAGCGCGAAGATAGGTTAAAGCTACAGATCAGCAAGTTGAATGCACAACTCAATGCCAAAGACGAGAAGATGTCAGCGGAGGCGTCACTCAGACGGGATAGTGAGTACAGACTGAATGAGGCTATTGCAAATTTGAAGGACTGCAGATTGAGAGATGATTCCAAGAGATGCAAGCTCGAGGCGTGATTTGGAGAAGAAGCTTGGGAAGATCATGTTGAGAGTTTGCAGTACACTGTTAGCCAGTGAGAGCTACTTATTGAGGGACTACTTGCTAGACCAGATCATCCTGAGATGCAGGAGTTGCTAGAAGGCTTCCGGTCTCGTCGTCCAGCTTGACTATCTTGTTTATCTTTTTGTAGCTTTTCGCTTATCGCTTGTTGTACTGACCATCACCAGGCTTGTTGGTTGAGGTCTTTTTCTTATTATACTCAGTCGTTGCTTGTACATTTCCTGTTGGCCTATGATTATATACGAGGAGTTCTTACTATTTGCTTGTCTGTAGGGTTCTCCATTGTTGTGTTTTTCTCTCGGAAACTAGAATCAAGGAGGAAATTTCCCTGTTTCATACATACATGTTGCATTTTGCATTTTTGCATTGCAGGTGCATCGAAAATGTTAATCTTATTTCCTGGGGTCCGTTAGTTATTTCAGGATAGACATTCAGAAATCAACGCAGAGTTATGGAGCAGGTTCAAGCAGAGCTGAGGGAGATGTAGAGCTAGATGAGGCAGGTTATGGGGGATATGCAAGCGTTACGTCTGGATCAGAAGATGCTTAGAGAGGAAAACCAGCAGTGGAAGACTCAGGTGGGCTTGATCCCAAAAGTGTTGAGAGGTGCACTAAGAAAGGATCAGGTTCCTGAGACTGCAGCAGAGGTGTTAGTTCCACTCCTGCCAGTGAAACCTCTCCCAAGGCATGATAGGTCTCAAAGATCTCGTGCACGCTTTGAAGCTCCAGAATTTCCTCGTCAACAGCTATGTCCTGTCTCCCAAGGTAGTCCTAATGTTGAAAAGTATGCTCAGAGGCCGAGGCAATCTGCCAGAATATTTGATCAGATCCCTATGACATATGCTCAATTGTTACAATTCTTGCTTCAACTTCGGTTGGTCAAACTTCGGACCATGTCTCCGTTGATTGGAGAGCTGCCACCAGGTTATGATGCAAGTGCCCATTGTGATTTCCACTCTGGGACACCGGGGCACAACATTGAGAACTGCAAAGCTTTTAAGCACCAGGTCTAGGATTTGATTGATTCAAAGACGGTTGAATTCATGCCGGGTGGCGTAAGCATACTGGGGGGTGTTGTTCCAGGTATTGCAAAGGAGGTGGAGACTCCTATGCTTTCCCCCGAAGCTGTATCAGATCAGGGCTATATATTGCAATCCTTGATTTCTGAATCCCCCTGCTTGCAGTTGCTGCCTGTTCTTGGGTCAAGCTTAAGGATGAAAACACATGAACAAAGGGAGTCCCTGATATCTCAGACTCAATCTCCGGGTGATTCAATTGGTCAAAGTCAACAATCTCTAAGGTCTGCACATCAAACTCAACGATCATATCGTCATCCATCACGTCAACATGCCAGACAAAGACCAAGGAATCCAGGGAGGCATTTTACTCAGTTATCGGTATTATACAGTCAGTCGTTGCCGAATTTGATCGAGGGTGGATTAATAGTGCCGAAGGAAATGAATCCCGCGATTCTGCCATATCCGCCAGGTTTTGATGCAAGTGCCCATTGTGATTACCATGTTGGGGCACAGGGGCATTCAACTGAGGACTGTAAGATGCTTAGAAGCCAAGTTCAGACTCTGCTGGATTCCAACCGGTTCTCAATCACGCCTCAGGGTATTCAGATCAACGATCGGCCTTCCTCCAATTGTATGGGTGTATCAGTTCATGGTATGGAAGAATTCACCGAGGACGAAGCATATCATATTGACCACAACGAAGAATCTTGAAGATGGTCGATTCAACAGCAAGTCAGATTTGAAAGCCCAGTTCCCCGAAGTTGGAAATCTTCGTTTTTATCATATCATTTCTTTACATTTGTAGTTTCTTTCCTGTTTAAATGCAAATTTCGTTTGTAAAACTTGTTTATTTTTCAATTGATATTGATAATGAAATGAATATGCATGTTTTGATTAAATCCATTCCTGTTCACTAATTACTGTTTTACAGATGTCAAACACTTATTTAAGCGGAATCCGGGGAGGATGACGAAGTTTAAAGATGCGCAAGCTTTCGATTGTATGCTTTTGAATAAAACCTGTTGATGATGTACATGCATTGTTTCAAATTCCTAAACACCAGAGATATAAGGATGATAATACCTTATCAACCCCTTTGAGCCTAGTCGTAGGAGTTTCTTTCTGAAAACAAAAAACCCTCAATCTTAACCTGGGGCAGGGTAGGTGTCAATTAATTTGGCCTAGCGTCCAAATTGTAACAGGAGTGTTCCCGTTCAAGGATCAATCACACCTCTAGAGGTCGTGCCTAAAAAACCACAATGGTTATCCATTGCCAACTAAAGAGTGAAACAATCACAATTCTTTCAGCAAGTCAGACAAGCCAGAGAAAAGAATAAAAAAAAAGAAGCCCGCTAAGTCGAATCTTGAAAACAAGCGACTTAGGCAAAAATTAGGGCATCCCGCTGGACTTCGAAATCAAAGAAACTCAAAAGAGCTAGTCCAGGCAAAAATTAGGGAAAAACGAAAAAAAGCGAGGAGCGAAAAGGATTACAAAATAAAAATCCTCGGAAAAATAAGTCGTGTGACTCCAGGCGCCAAAGACGAAAAGCGAGTGACTGTCACTCCAAAAACATGTGGTTTCCCGAACCATTACTCATGTCATTCCACCTTTGAAAGGTGAGTGCTTGTGGAGGATTAGTTGAACGTAGAATTGGAGAACATCAAGGAGAATGGGTGGGTTAAAATAAACTTTGGGACTTTATCCTTTCTTTCTTAACCGTGAACTTGACCACGTTACAACCTTCAAAAGTCCTAATTGAAGAAGGTTTGTTTCGAAAGCATACTTCGGTAAAGATCGTGTTGAAACTGACTCCTAAAGGGATTCTGCTCAACTTGTGGGTATTAATGTTGGCATTTTGATAAATGATTTCATATACTATATGTCACAGATTTTTCTGGTGAACAGACTTGGATTTCAAAACTTTCATATGTGTTGCATTAATATATCTTTTATGCAGAACAATTTGTTTTACTTGCGAGTAAGCGCTTGAAAGCAGGAAAGTTTCCACAGCAGAAAGTTCGATTAGGATAGAATGCTGAATGCCGGAATACTCTATTGAGTCAGGGCCAATTGTTGCGGTGGAAATAGGATATCAAACTATTAATGAGTTTGAATCGCAATTCAATTCACAACCGCTCTTTGATTTATCCGAAGGAAAAGGTCAAAAGAGGGAAAACCTATTTTTGCATCATAAACACAATGCGGGGAGATTCTAGGATTCGGGGGTTGGTTAAGATTAGGGAAGGTATTAGCACCCTAAACTTCCGTAGTACTCTACGGGAACCTTTTGTTCAGATGTTTACTATTTGCTTTATTTATTTGCTTAAGGTATATGTACAAAGGGATTACAAGTGAGAAAAGAGACCTAAGGGGTTAATTCTAAGTTTACTCGGCAAGACATCGCATCTTGTGCCTACGTATCCTTGCGGGAGTGGAATCAGAGTAATCGTAGTTCCCCTCAAAAGGGAGGTTAGAAACGTCTTGACTGTGGCTAAGGTCTCAAAGGGAATAAACGCATCTTAAGGACACGCTTACGTGGAGTGTAGAAACTCCAAATCTCTACGTTGAATTGTTAAGTTATAATTAGGGTTAAATTAGATTAGGGCTTCCGCGGCGGGAAACCCTAAAATGAGCGCGACGGCTCTTTGACCTAATGCTAGGGGTAAAATTGTAATCTTGTCCACAACGAGACATTTGTGAAAATTGGGGTTTGTAAGAGTTGTAAGGGTTTGAAGTTGAGGACTATTGGCGCGGCGACCGAAAGCTAGACCTAACCTTCGGATGTGTGTAATGTGACAGAATAACTGATGAATGTGTGAGATTTGAATCATGCAAGCAGCAGAATTTTAAAAGCAGAAACGTAAACGCGATTATTGATTCGCGAGGTTACAACCGAGAAGCAATTACAATATCGATGAAACTTCAATAAAACACAATGTAATAAGCTGCAAAATGAACACACGCGTTAATGGGCAAAGTTAGACGGTAATTGGACGAGTCATGAGACAAGAGTGCAATGTTGAAGGTTTTTTGTTGTTTTTAAAGAAAAAGTATTAATTAAATTTATAAAAGAAAGTATAATGTTAATTTAAAAAATATTTTAAATTTAATCTAAAAAAAAAAGTTTCAATTTATATTGAGAAAAAGTTTTAAAAAAAGATTTTATGTTATTTATTAAAAAAAGGTTTTTTATTTTTATTATATGAAAAAAAGGTTTTCTTTTATTTATTTTTAAAAAACAATTTTAATATTTGATAAAATTTTTTATTAAAATTCCAACTACTAATTAAAATGAAAAAAAAGAAAAATAAAAGGGGTTGGGCCGGTAATCACTTCCGGACCCAACCCGGATGGTAAATCATAACCCAAAGAACATTTAGGGTTCCAAAACCCTAACATTCTCGCGGCGCTGTTTCTTCAATTCTTCTTCTTCTCTCTCGATTCTCCCTTCGTTTTGCTGCGATTCTCTCCGATCATGTTGTGATTCTGAAATTAAACCAAACAATCATTAAACATGACACTATTATGTGATCCTGGCTTACATTCTCGTTCGCAATCGGCGATGAACGGAGGCGATGATGACGATGTTCTGAGCTTCAGAGGAAGGTGTTTGCTCGCCGTGGCTTTAAACGGCGCTGGTGAACCCTTACCACTTAGATCGTCTCGTTTTGAGGATGGATGCGACGGTCTCCTTCTCCGTCTAGGGTTTTGTTCGCGATTGTTGTTCGCCGTTTTTCCTAGGGTTTCAACGAGGTGATCTCACCCCTTTTTATATCTCTCTGATTTTCTCTTTTGGGCTTTTTGTGGGTTCTG
>OZ012735.1:138034972-138068730 GCA_963859935.3 Lathyrus sativus
TGCTCGGAGTAACGGGGAAGTTTCTGTTCCCATAGACAGCGCCACTGATCTGACCTGATCAGGAGGGGATCACGGGCTGGCCACACAATGTTGGGCTGCTACCTATTCACCGATGATGAGGAGGAGAAAGGGGGTGTACCTGTTGTCGCACCTCGAAAAATCACGGAGATATTTCGGAGAAAACGACCCTCGCGCGAAAGGCGCGGAAATGCGGTCCGACAGAGTCGCCACCGAACTTTATTTTTCCCGAATAAACGGGAGAGGAAAATATCGAGAAAACCTCTTAAAAACGAAAGGATAGGAACAGGGCTGTCGCAACCAAGTTCCGGGTTCGGGAGTCGGTTACGTGAGGGGAAGGTATTAGCACCCCTCATGTCCGTCGTACTCGACGGGAACCTCTTAAGGTAATTGTGGGGAGTGTTGTTTAGGTCTACTTGTTTTTCTTCTCGATTATAAAGGTAGAATTGGTAGGTTAAAAGGTTAAAGACGCTAAGGAGAGACGGGTGGTTAGAAGATAGGGTGCTCGCCAAGGATTGGGGCCCTTGTGCCTACGTATGCTCATTCGGACGAGAATGAGAAATCAGAGCGTCGTAGTTCGACTACGGGAAAGGTTGAGAGAATTGTGGACGGAGTAATGGAGAAAGGTAGAAGTGTGGAATAGGGGAGAAAATGGGAAATGTGCTCGCCAAGATCATCGCAATCTTGTGCCTACGTATCTTACATTCGGATGAGAATGAAGAATCAGAGCAATCGTAGTTCGTGGTAACAACCACGAAAAGATGAGGTTGAATAGGTTGGAAGTTTGAGTAAGAGACGAAAGGGTGACTGACAAGCAACCCAAGAGCGTGCCTCAAGAGCTTGTCACTCAAGAATTCAAGGAATGCGAGATTCCAAGAACTCAGTTCTTTCGGGAATTGACTGAATAAGTTGAAGATAAAGAGTTGGATGTTTTGAAATCGAAAGAATGAACTGATAACAACTCAAGGGTGCGCCTCGAGAGTTACTCATTCGAATATTCAAAGAATGCTAGATTCTGAGAATACCCCTCTTTCGTAAGTTTAAAAAAACGTTTGTGAAAAGATCGAATCGAAAAATGGCATGCGAGGCCAAAAGGAAGTTGTTTTGAAGTAGCTTGACGATGTGTCGAGGATTTGATTGAAGATGGAACCGACTTGACGACGTGTCAAGTGTTAGAATGTGAGAAACGATATTAGACCCTAAGGGTGCCCCCTAATATCGAGACCATGAGGAGTTGTGAATGTGTGTACAAAATGTGGGTTTCAAATGCGTACGAGCATTCGACATAGAAGAACGTTTGGAAAATGTTTGAAAAAGCCGAAAGATTGAATGAATAATAACTCAAGGGCGTGCCTTGAGAATTATTCACTCGAAAAATTCAAGGAATGCTAGATCCCAAGAATCTCCTTCTTTCGGAATTTGAATTGAGAAAAAAAAGAAAAATTGAGAAAATAATTTGAATTGAATCGAGGGTATGAAAAGAGTTTGTGGTATGAGAAGTGAGAACACGGGATTGGATTTGAAAATGACGATTATTTGGTAAATGAGACGTCAGCCTCACAACTAATTAATCGGAGTATTATCGTGATGCTAGATCTCGACAACACCTTTTTCATTCAAAAATGTTTGGATGAACAAAGGAAATATCACGCGGAATGCTAGAAGAGTATTTTTTAAAAAAAAATGAGAAGTCGAATAATACACTATTTAAGGTGTACACCTCAATAATGATTGTCCGAAAATTCAAAAAGTGCTAGACTTCAAGGATTTAATTTCTCATGATTTGATTGAAAATATAATTGTAGTAAAATTAGTTAAATGAAGGTTAGAAAAAAATATTAACTTTAAAAATGATTTAAATTTGAAAAAGAATAATTAAAAAAATCTAGATTTTATTTATAAAATTGTCTTACAATTTTTCTTTAAAAAACAAAAAAAAAAAATACTAATTGAAACGTACAAAGGGAAGTATTAATAATAGATAAACTTTGTAAATATATTGAATCAAGATTGGGAAATAATATAGTAAAGTAGAATCTATCTTAATTTAAAAAAAACTAAATATTTGATTACCTCATTAAGTAAAATATGATAAGAATTTTAAAATAAATTAAACAAAATATTTTACTAAAATCCAAAATCAACTTTAAAACTCAAAGAGATTCACAGTAAAATTTCTCCAAATGAAACAGTACAAAACCAAGTAAAATTAAACACACATGATACTGCCGAAATAATTGAATACCGAAATAAGTGAATACTCAAAAGCAAATCCCAGCTCAATCAGTAGGAACCACATTATTCCTTTGTAGTAGCAATATCTACAGACCTTCAAATTAGCATTTTTTACAGTATGACAAAAAGAAAAGAAAAGTAAAATCCAAAACAGGCATATCAATTTTGAAGTAACAATGTTATTCAAACCACATTCAAACCGTATACCAGCATGGTGAAACGTTTTCCCCCGAATCTCGAACACGGCGGATATCATAAAACCACAGGGCGTTTCATCACAGAAACAAACATAGCAGACCCACTATGGTTACTGACAAAAACACCTTGCTCTATCTGCAAACCAAAACTCAACAAACCGCCATCACGCACGCAAAACTCGTAACCAAAGTGAACAACACATACATCGAGTCTAACATAAAACTAAATATTCATCCAATCAAAAGCTGGTACGAAGACTTGCAATATTATCCAAACAAAAGCGTAACCACGCCGCAAAAAGATAACTATACCAAAACTTCCACAGAAATTAAACCAAGAGTTATATAACATCTGAGTTTTTATACACTGACTCATAGTATTAAGATAAGGGCTTCACAGTATGGAACCTGCATAACATTACAACTAAGAATGCAACACCAACAAAACATTTGATATATCATTCACAACAGAAGAACACGACATACACATTCAAGTAACACGCAAATTCGCTCAATCAAAAATTAATTACCAGTGATGAAACAACACCATTTCCATAACAGCACATTCACCACAAGGTAGGAGGAAAAAAAAAGAACTGGACCGAAATGCTACCGAAACGTCGAACAATCCACAAGTTAAGTACAACAGCAGCCATGGATAAATGCAGGCAGCATAAACACACAAATACACATAATATTATTGTTAAAAAAAAACGACACAATGCGGCATAAATGGATTACAAATCTTCATATTGCAGATTCAATGATTCACACACAATACAACATACTTAAAATTACAACTATTATTAGAAACAACAACTATTATTGCTAACATTTATCAAACTGCGAGTTGGTATTAAAACTGATACAAGGTTAAAACTCAAATTTATGGCATGTTCATTATAATTCAAAAAGATGAATCACAAAACAAATAAACACCGCAAGACGGAGCTTATCAGAAATACACTCTGTTCGAAAGATTTACCCTTGACGTCTCACGGTCCACTATTGCAGAGCCAACTAGGATGAATCCTGAAGGTTCTCATTGCGAAGTTGCCGAAACACACTTGTTTGAATGCGCCGCGATGTGAATGTTGAGACTCCTGTTGCGCTGTTGAAGAGTTGTTGAGCCAGAATTGTTGAAACGCTACCATGTTCCAACCTATACATTCCTTGCACACATTTCTGTCCCCAAAAGCTTGTCACCGTTTTGTCTCAAAACGTGACTATAACGCGATGAGGATGGTCGAAAGTTGAGTTAAGGTCATGCCGTGTTACAGTCATCAAAACTTCGTGCTGGAGTTATAACTGCTTTGCTTCTATCTTAATGGACCCGCTGTTGTGTGTCATTCGACTTCATATTGTTATTGCGTAATCTTAATCCGGCAACGTCATAACCTACACAAAAAAATCACCATCCAAATAGAAGCAGAAAACAGAATTAGTAAAAAAACTGATGACTCAAAAACCAATCGCTCTGTATATCACAGCCAGCACGCAATCAATTCCAACCGAATCTTGAGTTTAGACCTTAAAACCTGCACATAATAGATAATCATCCAAGCAAACACAGAATACGAGTTTTAAGTATAAATCGTCGATCCAATACCGAAGCATTTACAATACAACCAGGATATCTTTGTGCAGCGAAGAATGATATAAATATCTATTTAAACAACAACCATATTCTTTAACAGGTTTTAACAGAACAAACCAAAAAATGACAATGTGAACCCAGGTCCCTCTCATTCATGATTTTATTTTGAAGATACCGCAACCTGCACCAAAATCAACAGCCCAACTAGAAACAGAAAACATAATTAGTAAAAACTGAGACAGGATTATGCAGAGTTGTAGTTGTTGTAGTTGTGGAGTCGTCATCATAAGCTGAAGCAAGTCTGGATGCTACGTGATTCAAATCATAGTAATGTTACGTTACGCCGTGGTTTATCGCTCGTTGCTGTGCTAACAAATTGCTACTGCAATGAAACAGATTCCTGCAACAAACTCAAAACACCAGTTCGGTAAACTTTTCGTAAAACAATTATCACAGCCGAATTTGGGGGAATAAACAACCGTTATTGTAAAAAGCCGTTCTTCATCTTCCTGACAAGTACATTCACCCTCAAAGTGAATCAACAACCAACACTTGGTAACCGTTAGAGTAAAAACAACAATGAAGATTAAATAAACAACATGTCAGTCTGGTTTTAAATAATTGATTAAGAACATGAAACAACATGCTATGGACAATAAACAACAACAAACATGATTACCAAGTACCATAATCGAGATAAAAGAGAGGACAACACCCATCCTTACGTCGAACACTCGGTTGCCGTGCTCAGGTCCGATATGCGCTAGATAAGATGGTGCCGCTCGAAACAATATCGTCGGACTTCTGTTGCGAAACTATTAGGTGTTGCAAGTTGTTGAAAGGCGCCGGCGAGTCGTTCATCTGCGAGAGGCACGACACAAGCGATTAGGGTTTCGCCATTGCACTGCGAAGGTGACTTCATGATGAAAAGAGGCCATTACCGATTGAAATTGTATAGTGGTGCGAGGTGAAACGGGTGGAAGGAAAGGGATGACGAACGGATTTGGGGAAGAAGATGAGGGATTTGGAGATTAAGGGGCTTCACGGCGGGAGAAAAAAAAGGATAGGGTTTTGTGGCGAATTGGGGAAGAAGCGGCGCCGATTTAGGGTTTTGTTAGGAGAAGAAGATGACAGATGTTCATCTGTGTTTTCGATTGGGGCGGCCGTTTTGTTGAGCGAGGAAGATGTTCCATGATTCAAATCATTTTTTAGGGTTTTCGAGGTTAATTGGGGCGCCGTGAACAATATCTCCCCCCTTTCATTAGGGTTTTCTTCTTTTAAGAACACACCCAAAGACAACCCTAACGGGCCGCTGTAATTGGGCCCTTCCTCAACTTGCTTTTTTCTTTTTTTCCTTAATTATTATTAACAACATTAATAAATATGATACTTAATTTACACTAAATTAAGAACTATTTAAATATATAAATACTAAATATAAAAACAAAGATATTGACAAATATATAAGTAAAACAAACTAAAAAAAAACAAAAATTAATATTTAAAAATAAAAGAATTATATATGTGCATAAAATATTGTCATTAATAATATTTTAAGAAGAAAAAGGTTTAGGAAATTAAGGAAAGAATTAATATTCACAAAAATGCTCTTTTAGGCCACGTGTCACACCTTAATTGGGTGAAAAAGAATAAGTTTGAAAAAATGCTCAAATACGGGTGAATACGTGTCTAGACGTCATGAAACAATAAATGCGAAAAATATTTACAAAAGGGGTAGGACAAATTTAGGGTATGACAGATGCCCCTATCTAATAGGCTTAAGCCTAGGGAAATGAACTGCTACAACGTTCATTTTCCTGAGGTAGAAGTCAATTAGTTATAAAGAAGACCCTGAGTTTTTCTGAAAGAAAAAGAGATGCTTGAGAATTAAAAATGCTGGATGATGTAAACCTCTGAGTCAACTATAAATAATAGGCAAAAAAGTCATCATCACCAAAAGGATGATGGGGTGAAACACACACAGGCACTACCACCAAAAGGATGCTAGAGCAAAGCACAAACGCGCAATCTGATATTGACGAAATGCCAGACCCACCACCAAAAGGATGACGGAGCGAAACACACACCAGCCACCACCACCAAAAGGATGATAGGGCAAACACAAACAAATATCGCACAATCTGACATCAACGAAATGCCAGACCCACCACCAAAAGGATGATGGAGCGAAGCTCACACCGGCCACTACCACCAAAAGGATGATAGGGCACACACGATCGCACAATCTGACATCGACGAAATGCCAGACCCACCACCAAAAGGATGACGGAGCGAAACTCACACCAGCCACTACCACCAAAAGGATGATAGGGCAAACACAATCGCACAATCTGACATCGACGAAATGCCAGACCCACCACCAAAAGGATGATGGAGCGAAACTCACACCAGCCACTACCACCAAAAGGATGATAGCGCAAACACAATCGCACAACCTGACATCGACGAAATGCCAGACCCACCACCAAAAGGATGACGGAGCGAAACTCACACTGGCCACTACCACCAAAAGGATGATAGGGCAAACACCATCGCATAATCTGACATTGACAAAATGCCAGACCCACCACCAAAAGGATGGCGGAGCGAAACACAACAAACTATCGCACAATCTGACATCGACGAAATGCCAGACCCACCACCAAAAGGATGACGGAGCGAAACTCACACTGGCAGGTCGCTATCACCAAAAGGATGATAGGACAACACAAATTCGAAGTTTACCAACACCAAAAGGATGCAGGCTAGGTTGAACTGACGAGGTTCGACTATTGTAATACCCCAAATTTTGCCCTAAGATTTGTCGTCGCATTTCATTGCATTTTTATTGCATTTAATCAATTACTAACAAATTTGTGTAGTCGTTTGACTTTTTGCAGGTAAATATCATATGGCATGCATTTTTTTTCTAAAAAGTAAAAATGGCACAATTGGCAGGAGGACATGTGTAAGGAGTTGTGAGTGTGAGAGGTTGAGAGTTCGAATCTCACCTTTGTCACTTTTTTGTTTTTTATTATTTTTACTCTAAATTTTTCTATCTTTCATTAAAAAATAACAAAAATAGTTTTTTTATTATTATTTAATTATTATTTTCGTATTTTAATTAAATCATTTTTTAAAATATTATTATTTTCACTTTTTTCTAAATTATTCATAAAAATATCCAAAAAATCATAAAATAAAAAATATTGAAAAAAATTTTGTTCTTTTTATAATATTTTTGATTTTAGGAATCAATAGGATTATCAGTTTTTATTTTAAGTTTATTTTAATTATTTTAAATTATTTAAATTTTATTTTTTCTTAACTAATTATTTAGTTTGGGCTTTAGGGACATTATTGACAATTTGGTGTTAACCCTAATTTGTTCCCTATATATACATGTGTTGCCTTGTTGAAAAGAGGTCAGAAGGTTTTCTTCAGAAAAGAGGAGAGAGAAAGGGAGAAACAAAGGAGATCCCCAGAGAAGAAAGGTGGTCGCTCCCACAACTCGTCAGAAGGATTGGAGCTCTCCAGTGTTCCCTTATTCAAACCTTTTTCACATTTACCGAAGCAAACCTCCGCTTCGTAGGTTAAATTACTAAATCTTTTGCCTTTTCATGTTTATGTGCATATTTTGCCATGTTAATGTGTTTAGGTCCGTTAAATTACTAAACCTTTTGCTTTTTCATGTTTATGTGCATATTTTGCCATGTTAATCTCCATGTGTGTTTAGGTCCCTAGATTTTAATATTAAAACCCTTTTTTATCAAAACCTTTTTTTAAAATCAAAACCTTTTTTTTTATTATTAAAACCTTTTTTAGTAAGACCTTTTTTAAAAACTGAAAAGCCTTTTTGTTCCGAAAAAAAAACCTTTTTGTTCCCAAAAACCTTTTCCCAAAAAACTGAAAAGCCTTTTTCCAAAAAAACTGAAAAGCCCTTTTTTGGGATGAAAAGCCTTTTTGTTCTAAAAAAAACTGAAAAGACTTTTCCTCCAAAAACTTTTTTTATAATTTAAACTTAATTTTTTTTATAATTTTAACTTAAATATTTTTATTAAAAAATTAAAACCTTTTTTTTATAATTAAAATATTAAAAAAATTAAAACCTTTTCGTAAGGAACTCCTGATGTTTGATGTTTGTCGTGTCATTTTATGTACCCTTTTATTACTTTTCTTTCTTTTGGCATTTCATGTGCATGCTCGAGGTTGAGATGTGCTTGTGGTGGCCACAACCCCACACTATTTTCCTCCCTCATTTCATTCTAAGTGTCATTACATATTTTCATATTCTTCATGTTTTCAAAAATGTTTCTTTGTTTCTTTATACCCTCTGCCTTTATTACTTTTCTTATTTCTGTACCTTAATTATTCCTCCATATAATGATTTGTCATATTTTCACATTTTTTACAGTTTTATCCTTCCGAAGGATTAGGTCCAGCCTTTTGGCCGCCGAGTCAATAGCCTTACCCCTTTAATGAATCAAACCCTGTTTAGCCTAGGTGTCCCGCCGTGGGCAAAATTGCTTTTATCCTAGTGTTAGGCCAAAAGAGTCCGTACTCTGTTTTAAGGTTTTCCGCCGTGAAATCCCTAATTTAACCCTATTTTAATTTTAATTAACCTTTTTTTTAACATAGAGATTGGAGTCTCTGAATAAACCTTGGCCACAGTCAAGAAGTCTCTAACCTCCCTTTTGAGGGGAACTACAATTACTCTGATTCCATTCCCGTAAGGATATGTAGGCACAAGATGCGACGTCTTGCCGAGTAAACTTAGAATTAACCCTTTAGGTCTTTTAAACCCTCAATCCTTTGTACATACCCTTAAAGCAAAAAATGAAACAAATAAAAAAAATAAACAAAAGGTTCCCGTAGAGTACTACGGAAGTTTAGGGTGCTAATACCTTCCCTAAATTTAACCAACCCCCGAACCTTAGATCTCTCCCTTTTAGGTTTTTCCTTTCTTTAACCTTTCCTTCGGATAAATCAAAGACCGGTTGTAAATGAATTAAGATTCAAGTTAATCAATAGCTTGACATCCAAATTTCACCGCAACAGAAAATGGCGACTTCATTGGGGAGTCCTAACTATTGAGGGTTATCCCTATTTTGTTTATTTTTCTTTATATATTTGTTTTATTATATATTTTGCTCACTTGTATGTATATATTGGGGTACCTTACTTGGAGTTATTGTGTTGTGAGATAAGTCCTACACCCGGACTTGAGCGACCTTATGATAGGATGGCTGATATATTCGACGAGGCTTATAGGGAGTGAGTCCCGACTAAGCTAAATCGAGAATCACCGCTCAGTTGAGACACTTTCGAAAATGGTTCGGTTGATCGAGTGTAGTCATGAAAACTTTTACCGTTATCGATTGGAGTCTGTGATACTGGGAACCGTAGTACCTTTACACCATCTTGGCCTTATCTAGGACGTAGTGTGGGAACTATGTGGGAGTAGTCCTACAATGGTTGCTACGCGATACTACACTCGAACGAGGTTCTCTTGAGAATATTATCGACCCTTGAGTCAGTCGAGAAGTTGATAATATCCAAAAGATGGGCTGACGACTTTGGGCACTTTTTAGAACCCTTGTTCTGCAGGTACAATTAATCTATAGTACACACCACTTTGGGAAGGGTAGACCTTGACTCCATTCATTGTTCCTCTAAAATTAGGACCTTTGTTTGCTTATGTGCGTTTGTGCTTTGCATCCATAAAGCATCATATCATTTCTAGTTTCAAGGAATTCAGCAGTCCTTTGCAAATTCGAAAAGCCTTACATTTTAAAGTCTAAAATTTTTTCCAACTTTCTTAAAAAGCAATATTCGCAATCGACCGTTGAAATTCTTGAAACCATTGCATGGCATTAGCATCACATTTTTGCATTGCATCTATCCCCCAATTTCTCCTTCTTGGTCCTATCGTCTTCTAGTGTACCTTTGAGTCGTCAAGCTGATTCCTCGACACAGATATCAGACCAGAAACGGAACAGGAGTCACTTTGATCCTATTCTCATGACTTACACAGAGCTGTATCCTGACTTAGTTCGACAAGGGCTGATCACTACAAAGGCTTTACCACCTCCTCTTAATCCTCCAGTTGGATTTAGGGCTGATCTAAAGTGTGCTTTTCATGAGGGTGCCTTAGGCCACGACTTGGAGCATTGTTTTGCATTGAAAGCTAGGGTGCGTGAACTGATTAGAGCCGGAATACTTGATTTTACGGATAGTCGTCCGAGCGTCCAGACAGATCCCTTGCCAACACATCAGAATTGAAGCTTTGTCATTGGGCCTTTTTTTTTCTCGCTGTTTGCATTTTCCTTATTTTGTTTAAGTTGTTTGCTTTCAATTATGTTTGTACTTTCATTAATGAAATAAGCATCGCGAATTTTGATTCAATTCATTTCCGTCCATTTATTTGCATCTTTATGCTTTATTTTTCAAATGTTTACTTCTTGTCCAAAATTTTGATATGCTAAGATCGGAGGGAGGATGACGAAAATGTTATACCCATAACTGCTGTCAGTATGCTTTCAATTAAACCTTGTTGACGATGTAAGGCATTGTTTCAATTCCCAAACACTGGAGAAATAAGGAAGTTAATCCCTCGTCACCCCCTTCGAGCCTAGAAGTTGGAGTTTCTTTCGTTACAAAAAACCCACAATTTTAACCTTGGGATGGGTAGTTCTCAGTTAACTTGGTTGTGTGTTCATACGATACACCTTTCATTAACAAATTTTCCTTCGCACACGTCAAATAAGTGTCGAAGATGTTTTCTAATCAAAAGGTCGATGATGGTTCACCGTAATCATTAAAATCAAACAGTCACTTTCCTTCACACAAAAAAATAATATAAAAAATCAAAAGAAGCCCGCTAAGTCAAAACCTATGAAGGAGACTTAGGCAAAACTGGGGCATCCCGCTGACTGTAAACTCTAAAATAAACAGTTCAGGCAAAATTTAGGGATAATACAAAGAGATTTTTAAATCCTTATCTTGAAAATCCTCAATGTCAAAACAATCAAATGTTATAGGGGAGTAGTGGCTGCCTTTTCATAGGTCCCTTTGACTTCTGAGTCATCATTGCTACGATCAATGAAATCCCTAACTTATGGGAACCTGAATGCATAGTATGAATTAACTGAGCATAGGACTGAGGATCATCACGTAGATTGGGTGGGTACAAATAAATTTTGAGCCTTTATCTTTTGTTTCATAAACCGTGAACCAGGCCACATTACAACCCTCAAAAGACCTAATTGAAGCAAGGTTATTTTGAAAGTATACTACAGCAAGGTTGCGTAACCTGACTCCTAAAGATCTTTGTGAATCATTTATTTTGGCAGTACACCTTTGTTTTAAACTTTGAGCGTCTTGAACCGTTGTGTTCTGACTAACGACTCATGTATTTTCCATCTTTCAAAAATAATTTTGATTTCAAAAGTCGCATGAACTTTGCATTACCATGTTTGTAGGAATATTTTTGTTTGCAAACTGGCTTTCCTCTAAGGAATTTTCAAACAATGAGAAACTTGGTCAAGTGATCTTATCAGGGGCAAGTTCCTTTTACATCCTGTCAAAGAATTAGTTCAAGATTTGTTCAAGGCAATATCTTCTCAGATTTGGTTTATCCAGAGAATTGTTCAAGACTCAGACTGGGGCAAGTCCTCTGAGGATACAGCAAAACAGTCGATTCCACGAATCAGACAGCAGAAGCAGTTATCAGTTCATTTGACCTGGGGCAGTTTACTTGCATAATCCCTAAGCAGTTATTCATCATTCCTACAGTGACTATCAACTTGATACAGTTTAACAGAATGACAGTGATCTCCGTGTTGAGGAATCAGTCCTCCAGTTTTGTCATCTCACCAAAAGAGTCGAGCCTTGTCGTCGACGTCTGCATTTGCATTTGATCATATGTCATAGCATAATTCCTATACATGTGCATATCTTGGGTGCTTTATTCCCCATTTACATTTCTATCTTGGGTGTTTTTTTCCCCATTTACATTTCTATCTTGGGTGCTTTTTTCCCCATTTACATTTCTATCTTGGGTGCTTTATTCCCCATTTACCTCTCTATCTTGGGTGCTTTACTCCCCATTTACATTTCTAGCTTGGGTGCTTTACTCCCCATTTACATTTCTATCTTGGGTGCTTTACTCCCCATTTACATTTTTATCTTGGGTGCTTTACTCCCCATTTACATTTTTATCTTGGGTGCTTTACTCCCCATTTACATTTCTATCCTGGGTGCTTTACTCCCCATTTACATGTCTATCTTGGGTGCTTTACTCCCCACTTACCTTCTATCCTTGGGTGTTTTATTCCCCATGTACCTTTATCCCGGGTGTTTTATTCCCCGTTTACCAGATATTCCTGGGTTTACCTAACATCATGGTGTTTTACCCCCATTTGCTTCTTTTTTCTCTCTGAGGTCGTGTTTTACTCGTGTCTTACCTTGTGGGCAAAATTTATTTACTTGGCATCATGGGTGTTTTATCCCCATTTGCGTTTTTCTCCTGAGCTCGTGTTTTACCCGCGTCTTACCTTGCGGACAATTTCTAATTTACTTGGCACCTATCAACAATTTTGTGTCGTGTCTATCCGACGTTCTTCCAGATATGACATGTCTTCTTCCCTAGTGCAATTCCTCGATGGGTCGTCCCCTGTGACGTTGTTTCGTCTGTATCCGTGCATTTGTCATTTTCATCATACGCATCATATCAGATTCATATCATATTTAGCATTATAGTTCGTTTTGTTTTGTCCATATCATTGCATAGCACTGCGTCTAAAGGCAAAATTTTCGGTTATCTGTATTTAAATCCCTCCACCACGATTTCTCGAGTCTCCGTTGCTCAAATCACCCGGTGAAGTTATTTAAATAGGGGCAACTGTAATACCCCAAATTTTGCCCTAAGATTTGTCGTCGCATTTCATTGCATTTTTATTGCATTTAATCAATTACTAACAAATTTGTGTAGTCGTTTGACTTTTTGCAGGTAAATATCATATGGCATGCATTTTTTTTCTAAAAAGTAAAAATGGCACAATTGGCAGGAGGACATGTGTAAGGAGTTGTGAGTGTGAGAGGTTGAGAGTTCAAATCTCACCTTTGTCACTTTTTTGTTTTTTATTATTTTTACTCTAAATTTTTCTATCTTTCATTAAAAAATAACAAAAATAGTTTTTTTATTATTATTTAATTATTATTTTCGTATTTTAATTAAATCATTTTTTAAAATATTATTATTTTCACTTTTTTCTAAATTATTCATAAAAATATCCAAAAAATCATAAAATAAAAAATATTGAAAAAAATTTTGTTCTTTTTATAATATTTTTGATTTTAGGAATCAATAGGATTATCAGTTTTTATTTTAAGTTTATTTTAATTATTTTAAATTATTTAAATTTTATTTTTTCTTAACTAATTATTTAGTTTGGGCTTTAAAATGGGCTTTAGGGACATTATTGACAATTTGGTGTTAACCCTAATTTGTTCCCTATATATACATGTGTTGCCTTGTTGAAAAGAGGTCAGAAGGTTTTCTTCAGAAAAGAGGAGAGAGAAAGGGAGAAACAAAGGAGATCCCCAGAGAAGAAAGGTGGTCGCTCCCACAACTCGTCAGAAGGATTGGAGCTCTCCAGTGTTCCCTTATTCAAACCTTTTTCACATTTACCGAAGCAAACCTCCGCTTCGTAGGTTAAATTACTAAATCTTTTGCCTTTTCATGTTTATGTGCATATTTTGCCATGTTAATGTGTTTAGGTCCGTTAAATTACTAAACCTTTTGCTTTTTCATGTTTATGTGCATATTTTGCCATGTTAATCTCCATGTGTGTTTAGGTCCCTAGATTTTAATATTAAAACCCTTTTTTTAAAATCAAAACCTTTTTTTTTATTTATTATTAAAACCTTTTTTAGTAAGACCTTTTTTAAAAACTGAAAAGCCTTTTTGTTCCCAAAAACCTTTTCCCAAAAAACTGAAAAGCCTTTTTCCAAAAAAACTGAAAAGCCCTTTTTTGGGATGAAAAGCCTTTTTGTTCTAAAAAAAAACTGAAAAGACTTTTCCTCCAAAAACTTTTTTTATAATTTAAACTTAATTTTTTTTTATAATTTTAACTTAAATATTTTTTATTAAAAAATAAAAACCTTTTTTTTATAATTAAAATATTAAAAAAATTAAAACCTTTTCGTAAGGAACTCCTGATGTTTGATGTTTGTCGTGTCATTTTATGTACCCTTTTATTACTTTTCTTTCTTTTGGCATTTCATGTGCATGCTCGAGGTTGAGATGTGCTTGTGGTGGCCACAACCCCACACTATTTTCCTCCCTCATTTCATTCTAAGTGTCATTACATATTTTCATATTCTTCATGTTTTCAAAAATGTTTCTTTGTTTCTTTATACCCTCTGCCTTTATTACTTTTCTTATTTTTGTACCTTAATTATTCCTCCATATAATGATTTGTCATATTTTCACATTTTTTACAGTTTTATCCTTCCGAAGGATTAGGTCCAGCCTTTTGGCCGCCGAGTCAATAGCCTTACCCCTTTAATGAATCAAACCCTGTTTAGCCTAGGTGTCCCGCCGTGGACAAAATTGCTTTTATCCTAGTGTTAGGCCAAAAGAGTCCGTACTCTGTTTTAAGGTTTTCCGCCGTGGAATCCCTAATTTAACCCTATTTTAATTTTAATTAACCTTTTTTTAACATAGAGATTGGAGTCTCTGAATAAACCTTGGCCACAGTCAAGAAGTCTCTAACCTCCCTTTTGAGGGGAACTACAATTACTCTGATTCCATTCCCGTAAGGATATGTAGGCACAAGATGCGACGTCTTGCCGAGTAAACTTAGAATTAACCCTTTAGGTCTTTTAAACCCTTAATCCTTTGTACATACCCTTAAAGCAAAAAATGAAACAAATAAAAAAAATAAGCAAAAGGTTCCCGTAGAGTACTACGGAAGTTTAGGGTGCTAATACCTTCCCTAAATTTAACCAACCCCCGAACCTTAGATCTCTCCCTTTTAGGTTTTTCCTTTCTTTAACCTTTCCTTCGGATAAATCAAAGACCGATTGTAAATGAATTAAGATTCAAGTTAATCAATAGCTTGACATCCAAATTTCACCGCAACAACTATCACCAAAAGGATGATAGTAAAGCAATTGACAACGATCACGCTTGCTGAATACAACTCATTATGGAACACCCAAGAGGAACATTGGATTGAAATGAATCAACGGGGTACGCCCACCGTCTTGCTTGGAGATCATAATTTTGTTGAAATGATTTCATGGTTACGCCCATGAATTCTGAAGAGGATGCCCCTGACTGGGCTGAGTTTGTCTTGATGTCTTGTTTTGGTCAACAAAAGGTTGAACCACTTCGTGAGGAATGCTCACGGTTTTGCTGAAGATGTCCTTGACTGGGCTGAATCTTGCACTTAAGGTCTTTGAATTTGCCCAACAAAAGGTTGAACAACTTCGTGGGGAACGCCCACGGTATTGAATGGTATGCCCCTGACTGGGCTGAATATTGATTTGAAGATTTGATCAACCACAAGGTTGAAATACGTCATGGGAAACACCCATGGTCTTGAAAAGAATGTCCCTGACCGGGCTGATGATGGTCTTGGAAATCTTCGAGATTGATCCTGGACCTTGACTTGCATATGCTAATGCTGGATGTAAACGATGTTCCATAACGAATGGATGTACAAATACAAATGCTAACGCGCGGAGATGCAATAGGTGGGGAAGTACGATATGCTTGGAGTATGCATATGATGCAAGATGCTTATGATATTGAATGCGATGCTTATGATACACATGACGCAGACGGGTAATTGGAAATGCAGGTGTAGGCGCCAGCGTGGTGGACTTTGGGTAGTTGCCAATGCGGATTGGACTTCGGGTGGTGGGAGGGATTGACTTCCTCGACACGCAGTTCGTTGAAGACGTCACAATTGAAGAAGAAGATGATGCTCTGGATGCCCCGATTCTGGGTACTTGGTGGTTTGTTGTGAATTTGTTTCAGAGAAGGTTGCAACTCTACTTGTTGATCAAGGTGACATGGTCTTGCCCCAATCTGAATATGGTAATGATATGCCCTTGCTCGAGCTGTTGAGTAATTTGTCCCAACCTGTGGGTTTTGAAGTAGTCTTGCCTCGTGTGCGCCACTGAAAGTCAAATTCCTCCTTGATTGCCCCTTGTTGAAGTGTCTTTGAATACCTAGCACTGATTTGCAATTTAAAATTGTACATTCATAAATGGTAATAATTAATGCAAAGTTAAATGCAAGTTTTGAAAAAGTGTGTCATTTATTGAGGTGTCGTGATAGTGAAATGAATGGACCATTAGTCCAAACATTATGCTAGTTTTGATTGATGTGAAAGATATATCAAGAGAAATGACACCAACGCTGTTGATTAGAAATCATGTGAGGAGTCAGGTTACGCAACCTCGCAATAGTATGCTTTCAGAGTAAATCCCGCCTCAATTAGGTCTTTCGAGGGTTGTAACGTGGCCTGGTTCATGGTTATGAAACAAAGGATATTAGGCTAAAAGTATGATTTGTACCCACCCCTTCTTCTTAATGATCTCCAGTCCTACGCTCAGATAATTCTGCACTTGTTGTGACGGTGTAGGCTTGAAGGTTCAAGGTTTGCTCGACGTGGCAGTCACTTTATTTTGATGGATGCCAGTGCCCCTTTGATTTGGGTGGCCACTGAATCTTTTTTGTTTTTGTTGAGGATTTCGGGGTCCTCTTTTGCTTTTGTTTTGATCCCTAACTTTTGCATGGATTGACTTTGTTTGTCAGATCCATCAGGATTGCCTTGATTTTGTCTAAGTCCCCTCTGAGGTGTTTGACTTAGCAGGCTTTTGATTTTTTTTGAATTTTGTTGGAAGATTGTGACTGCCATAGCATGGGTCATTGATGAACAACCGTCTTCTGGATTTTGCTTTGTTGATTCAAGTGCGGAGTCGGATTAACTAAACACTACCCTTCCCCAGGTTGAGTGTAAAGGCTTGAATATCCGAAGGAAACTACTACTTCTAGGCTCGAAGTGGTCTACTAGGGATTAACTCCTTATATCTCCGGTGTTTAGGGAATTGAAGCAATGCCTGTACATCATTGACGAGATTCGGTCTGAAAGCATACGGTTTGCAATTATGGGTATCTCGTTTTCATCATCCTCCCTCAAATCAAGCTAAACAACAGTGAATAGAGTGGAGTGAATGAACGTGTCGGTGATAAGTGAAAATGAGTGAATACGACATAACTAATTCAAAACAATGCATAAACGATACATTAATGAAAACCAAATTCGAATGGCAATTATTCAAAGCATACAGTACTCAAACACACAAAGACAAAATATAAGAAATGCGAAAGATTAAATGGCAGCATGACGGCCTTCTTCAGAGAATGGTCTTGACTGGACTTGATCTGATGTTGGCACTAGTTGACTGGTGGCATCGGATTGTTGATGATATTTGGAGACTTCCCGTTGAAGTTGATAGCATCCCTATCGATCATGTCTTGAATTATGTGCTTGAAAGCCCTGCAGTCCTCAATGGTGTGACCTGGAGCGCCCTTATGAAAATCACAATGAGCATTTGCATTGTAATCGGCAGGAATGACAGTTGGAGGAGCCAAATCTCTCGGAACAACAGCTTTCTTATCCATCAACTGAGCAAAGATTTTGGCATATGTCATTGGTAGACGATCAAAGACTCTATCTGGTCTCCATGTTCTCTGCGGACGCTGTGGGCGAGTACCTTGTCGTTGCTGAGTAGCTTGCATTTGCTGTTGCTGAGGAGGATATTGGTATCCTTGCTGATTGTAGGCTTGTTGCTGAGGAGCCCGTTGCTGTGGCATCTGAGCTTACACTGCTTGAACAGCTGGCTGATAAGGCATAGGAGCACATTGCGCGATAGCAACATACGGATACTGATAGTAGGGAACTTGATAAGGCATAGGAGCAGGAGCTTGTTGAGAAGCTTGCCCTTTCTGCAAAAAGATGGCATTTGTTTCGCCCTCCTTCTTCTTGTATCCATTGAAAGGCTTCTTGGCATTGGCCTGGTTGTTGGAACCTCCTGGGGTCTTTCCACTCTTCAGCCCTTCTTCAATTCTCTCACCGACGATCACCAAGTCAGAAAATCCAGCAGAGACACTACCGATCAGCTTTTCGTAGTACTGGCCTTGCAAGGTACCCATGAAGATGTCAATCAATTCACGGTCAACAAGAGGTGGATGCACCCTTGCGGCTAGCTCTCTCCATCGTTGCGCGTACTCCTTGAAGGATTCGCTGTCCTTCTGAGTCATACTCTGAAGCTGAGTACGATTCAGAGCAAGATCGGTGTTGTACTTATACTGTTTGACAAATGCATCGGCTAGCTCGGCCCAAGTGCGCACGCTGTTATGTTCCAACTGCATATACCATTCGAGTGATGCCCTAGACAAACTGTCTTGGAAGCAATGAATCATGAGCTTTTTATCTCTGGCATAGACAGCCATCTTGCGACAATACTCCTTCAGATGGATGTTTGGGCAACTAAGACCTTTGTACTTTGAAAATTCGGGCACCTTGAACTTGGGAGGAATGACAACATCAGGCACCAAACACAATTCCAAAGCACTGAAAGAATTTGAATTGTGCCCCTCCATGGCTCGGAGTTTCTCGGCTAGATCTCGGCACATCTTCATGGCTTCAGAATCCTGAGCAGCAACAGGACTAGCAATGGGGATAGCAGCATGATAGTTCTGAACATCGTCATACTGATCCATCAAAGTATCTTCGATATGAGGAACTGGGATTTGCACAGCAGTAGGCTGGGCCTGCGGGATAACTCCAACAGTAACTCCAGGCGCTGGGATTGGCTGAGAAGTGTTTCCTTCGACTGCGTTATTGAAGTTCAACGGCATCCCATGAGAATTTGGAACTGGAACCAAAGGGATGGCAGTAGACCCTTGTCCTTGACCATTGTTGTTGACGACAGCGGCGGCTTCACGCTGTTCTTCCTCTCTCCTGGCTGCGAGGATGGCTTCGAGGATCTGGTCAATCTTTCCTTTCATAGAATCCAACTCTTCCCTGAAGGCGGCTTTCTCCTGTTGAATCTGCTCCATCATTCGTCTGGTATTGGCTCTAGTTGCGTATTGGTGTCGAGGAATCAACTTGATTTACTGGAGAGGAAGGAACGAAGACATAAGATTCTGTTGAAGGACTGGAAATGCAAAATGTACAACATATGAAATGCAATGCGAATGATATGCAAGATGCAATGTAAGATACAAGATCCAGGATCCCAAGATCATAGTTCGAACAGCTCCTGAGGCTGGTAACTGTGATAGATAAGTAAACATAATTCCTGCTCAAAGAACATTGACAGGTACGACCTATGCGGGAAGATCTAAATATTCTACCCATAAACCCACTTACGGGATGGTTTCTACGTTTGGTTCCTAGGGTCACGGACACTAGTCGTATTAGCGTCACGCAACAGGCTGGCCGTATTATGACGATAATGACGATACGGTCTCTCCTGAGCGGGGTCCTCATGCTAGGCGCACAAGGAGCGAGTCCTTAGAGACTAACACTACACGACCACCAATATCGGAACTGGTGCTAACAAAAGGTTCCCAGAATCATGGACCCTTCATTAGTCAAGTCGTGCAACAGGCTAGCTGTGTTACAACAAGATCCACGAATAGGTCTCTTATGGATGAGCTTTCATGCTAGGCCCATAAGGAGCGAGTCCTTCAAGACTAACACTACTCGGCTACCAATTCTAAACTATGTGTTCTCTCTGCTTTTACCAAAGCTCGGGCGTAGAGCCTTACTCATGATGTCATCCCAAGAACCAACAGGCAACCCAGATAACAAGCACGAATATAATCCACAAGAGAACAAATACATAAACAAGAAGGAAATAAATAAAAAAACAAACACTCCTCACAAACCAAAAGATAGGCTCGACTCTCTCTTTGCATGGAGCAAAACTTCCCCAGCAGAGTCGCCAGCTGTCGCACCTCGAAAAATCACGGAGATATTTCGGAGAAAACGACCCTCGCGCGAAAGGCGCGGAAATGCGGTCCGACAGAGTCGCCACCGAACTTTATTTTTCCCGAAAAAACGGGAGAGGAAAATATCGAGAAAACCTCTTAAAAACGAAAGGATAGGAACAGGGCTGTCGCAACCAAGTTTCGGGTTCGGGAGTCGGTTACGTGAGGGGAAGGTATTAGCACCCCTCACGTCCGTCGTACTCGACGGGAACCTCTTAAGGTAATTGTGGGGAGTGTTGTTTAGGTCTACTTGTTTTTCTTCTCGATTATAAAGGTAGAATTGGTAGGTTAAAAGGTTAAAGACGCTAAGGAGAGACGGGTGGTTAGAAGATAGGGTGCTCGCCAAGGATTGGGGCCCTTGTGCCTACGTATGCTCATTCGGACGAGAATGAGAAATCAGAGCGTCGTAGTTTGACTACGGGAAAGGTTGAGAGAATTGTGGACGGAGTAATGGAGAAAGGTAGAAGTGTGGAATAGGGGAGAAAATGGGAAATGTGCTCGCCAAGATCATCGCAATCTTGTGCCTACGTATCTTACATTCGGACGAGAATGAAGAATCAGAGCAATCGTAGTTCGTGGTAACAACCACGAAAAGATAAGGTTGAACAGGTTGGAAGTTTGAGTAAGAGACGAAAGGGTGACTGACAAGCAACCCAAGAGCGTTCCTCAAGAGCTTGTCACTCAAGAATTCAAGGAATGAGAGATTCCAAGAACTCAGTTCTTTCGGGAATTGACTGAATAAGTTGAAGATAAAGAGTTGGATATTTTGAAATCGAAAGAATGAACTGATAACAACTCAAGGGCGCGCCTCGAGAGTTACTCATTCGAATATTCAAAGAATGCTAGATTCTGAGAATACCCCTCTTTCGTAAGTTTAAAAAAACGTTTGTGAAAAGATCGAATCGAAAAATGGCATGCGAGGCCAAAATGAAGTTGTTTTGAAGTAGCTCGACGACGTGTCGAGGATTTGATTGAAGATGGAACCGACTTGACAACGTGTCAAGTGTTAGAATGTGAGAAACGATATTAGACCCTAAGGGTGCCCCCTAATATCGAGACCACGAGGAGTTGTGAATGTGTGTACGAAATGTGGGTTGTGAATGCGTACGAGCATTCGACTTAGGAGAACGTTTGGAAAATATTTGAAAAAGCCGAAAGATTGAATGAATAATAACTCAAGGACGTGCCTTGAGAATTATTCACTCGAAAAATTCAAGGAATGCTAGATCCCAAGAATCTCCTTCTTTCGGAATTTGAATTGAGAAAAAAAAGAAAAATTGAGAAAATAATTTGAATTGAATCGAGGGTATGAAAAGAGTTTGTGGTATGAGAAGTGAGAACACGGGATTGGATTTGAAAATGACGATTATTTGGTAAATGAGACGTCAGCCTCACAACTAATTAATCGGAGTATTATCGTGATGCTAGATCTCGACAACACCTTTTTCATTCAAAAATGTTTGGATGAACAAAGGAAATATCACGCGGAATGCTAGAAGAGTATTTTTTAAAAAAAAATGAGAAGTCGAATAATACACTATTTAAGGTGTACACCTCAATAATAATTGTCCGAAAATTCAAAAAGTGCTAGACTTCAAGGATTTAATTTCTCATGATTTGATTGAAAATATAATTGTAGTAAAATTAGTTAAATGAAGGTTAGAAAAAAATATTAACTTTAAAAATGATTTAAATTTGAAAAAGAATAATTAAAAAAATCTAGATTTTATTTATAAAATTGTCTTACAATTTTTCTTAAAAAAACAAAAAAAAAATACTAATTGAAACGTACAAAGGGAAGTATTAATAATAGATAAACTTTGTAAATATATTGAATCAAGATTGGGAAATAATATAGTAAAGTAGAATCTATCTTAATTTAAAAAAACTAAATATTTGATTACCTCATTAAGTAAAATATGATAAGAATTTTAAAATAAGTTAAACAAAATATTTTACTAAAATCCAAAATCAACTTTAAAACTCAAAGAGATTCACAGTAAAATTTCTCCAAATGAAACAGTACAAAACCAAGTAAAATTAAACACACATGATACTGCCGAAATAATTGAATACCGAAATAAGTGAATACTCAAAAGAAAATCCTAGCTCAATCAGTAGCAACCACATTATTCCTTTGTAGTAGCAATATCTACAGACCTTCAAATTAGCATTTTTTACAGTATGACAAAAAGAAAAGAAAAGTAAAATCCAAAACAGGCATATCAATTTTGAAGTAACAATGTCATTCAAACCACATTCAAACCGTATACCAACATGGTGAAACGTTTTCCCCCGAATCTCGAACACGGCGGATATCATAAAACCACAGGGCGTTTCATCACAGAAACAAACATAGCAGACCCACTATGGTTACTGACAAAAACACCTTGCTCTATCTGCAAACCAAAACTCAACAAACCGCCATCACGCACGCAAAACTCGTAACCAAAGTGAACAACACATACAGCGAGTCTAACATAAAACTAAATATTCATCCAATCAAAAGCTGGTACGAAGACTTGCAATATTATCCAAACAAAATCGTAACCACGCCGCAAAAAGATAACCATACCAAAACTTCCACAGAAATTAAACCAAGAGTTATATAACATCTGAGTTTTTATACACTGACTCATAGTATTAAGATAAGGGCTTCACAGTATGGAACCTGCATAACATTACAACTAAGAATGCAACACCAACAAAACATTTGATATATCATTCACAACAGAAGAACACGACATACACATTCAAGTAACACGCAAATTCACTCAATCAAAATTGAATTACCAGTGATGAAACAACACCATTTCCATAACAGCACATTCACCACAAGGTAGGAGGAAAAAAAAGAACTGGACCGAAACGCTACCGAAACGTCGAACAATCCACGAGTTAAGTACAACAGCAGCCATGGATAAATGCAGGCAGCATAAACACACAAATACACATAATATTATTGTTAAAAAAACTACGACACAATGCGGCATAAATGGATTACAAATCTTCATATTGCAGATTCAATGATTCACACACAGTACAACATACTTAAAATTACAACTATTATTAGAAACAAAAACTATTATTGCTAACATTTATCAAACTGCGAGTTGGTATTAAAACTGATACAAGGTTAAAACTCAAATTTATGGCATGTTCATTATAATTCAAAAAGATGAATCATAAAACAAATAAACACCGCAAGACCGAGCTTATCAGAAATACACTTTGTTCGAAAGATTTACCCTTGACGTCTCACGGTCCACTGTTGCAGAGCAAACTAGGATGAATCCTGAAGGTTCTCATTGCGAAGTTGCCGAAACACACTTGTTTGAATGCGCCGCGATGTGAATGTTGAGACTCCTGTTGCGCTGTTGAAGAGTTGTTGAGCCAGAATTGTTGAAACGCTACCATGTTCTAACCTATACATTCCTTGCACACATTTCTGTCCCCAAAAGCTTGTCACCGTTTTGTCTCAAAACATGACTATAACGCGATGAGGATGGTCGAAAGTTGAGTTAAGGTCAGGCCGTGTTACAGTCATCAAAACTTCGTGCTGGAGTTATAACTGCTTTGCTTCTATCTTAATGGACCCGCTGTTGTGTGTCATTCGACTTCATATTGTTATTGCGCAATCTTAATCCGGCAACGTCATAACCTACACAAAAAAATCACCATCCAAATAGAAGCAGAAAACAGAATTAGTAAAAAAACTGATGACTCAAAAACCAATCGCTCTGTATATCACAGCCAGCACGCGATCAATTCCAACCGAATCTTGAGTTTAGACCTTAAAACCTGCACATAATAGATAATCATCCAAGCAAACACAGAATACGAGTTTTAAGTATAAACCGTTGATCCAATACCGAAGCATTTACAATACAACCAGGATATCTTTGTGCAGCGAAGAATGATATAAATATCTATTTAAACAACAACCATATTCTTTAACAGGTTTTAACAGAACAAACCAAAAAATGACAATGTGAACCCAGGTCCCTCTCATTCATGATTTTATTTCGAAGATACCGCAACCTGCACCAAAATCAACAGCCCAACTAGAAACAAAAAACAGAATTAGTAAAAACTGAGACAGGATTATGCAGAGTTGTAGTTGTTGTAGTTGCGGAGTCGTCATCATAAGCTGAAGCAAGTCTGGATGCTACGTGATTCAAATCAGAGTAATGTTACGTTACGCCGTGGTTTATCGCTCGTTGTTGTGCTAACAAATTGCTACTGCAATGAAACAGATTCCTGCAACAAACTCAAAACACCAGTTCGGTAAACTTTTCGTAAAACAATTATCACAGCCGAATTTGGGGGAATAAACAACCGTTAGAGTAAAAAGCCGTTCTTCATCTTCCTGACATGTACATTCACCCTCAAAGTGAATCAACAACCAACACTTGGTAACCGTTAAAGTAAAAACAACAATGAAGATTAAATAAACAACATGTCAGTCTGGTTTTAAATAATCGATTAAGAACATGAAACAACATGCTATGGACAATAAACAACAACAAACATGATTACCAAGTACCAGAATCGAGATAAAAGAGAGGACAACACCCACCGTTACGTCGAACACTCGGTTGTCGTGCTCATGTCCGATATGCGCTAGCTAAGATGGTGCCGCTCGAAACAATATCGTCGGACTTGTGTTGCGAAACTATTAGGTGTTGCAAGTTGTTGAAACGCGCCGGCGATTCGTTCATCCGCGAGAGGCATGACATAAGCGATTAGGGTTTCGCCATTGCACTGCGAAGGTGACTTCATGATGAAAATAGGCCATTACCGATTGAAAATGTATAGTGGTGCGAGGTGAAACGGGTGGAAGGAAAGGGATGACGAACGGATTTGGGGAAGAAGATGAGGGATTTGGAGATTAAGGGGCTTCACGGCGGGAGAAAAAAAGGATAGGGTTTTGTGGCAAATTGGGGAAGAAGCGGCGCCGATTTAGGGTTTTGTTAGGAGAAGAAGATGACGGATGTTCATCTGTGTTTTCGATTGGGGAGGCCATTTTGTTGAGCGAGGAAGATGTTCCACGGTTCAAATCATTTTTTAGGGTTTTCAGGGTTAATTGGGGCGCCGTGAACAGTATCTCCCCCCTTTCATTAGGGTTTTCTTCTTTTAAGAACACACCCAAAGACAACCCTAACGGGCCGCTGTAATTGGGCCCTTCCTCAACTTGCTTTTTTCTTTTTTTCCTTAATTATTATTAACAACATAAATAAATATGATACTTAATTTACACTAAATTAAGAACTATTTAAATATATAAATACTAAATATAAAAACAAAGATATTGACAAATATATAAGTAAAACAAACTAAAAAAAACAAAAATTAATATTTAAAAATAAAAGAATTATATATGTGCATAAAATATTGTCATTAATAATATTTTAAGAAGAAAAAGGTTTAGGAAATTAAGGAAAGAATTAATATTCACAAAAATGCTCTTTTAGGCCACGTGTCACACCTTAATTGGGTGAAAAAGAATAAGTTTGAAAAAAATGCTCAAATACGGGTGAATACGTGTCTAGACGTCATGAAACAATAAATGCGAAAAATATTTACAAAAGGGGTAGGACAAATTTAGGGTATGACACCTGCAAGACACTCCGATGCCAAAGTAAGAAGTTGGGCAAAGTGAGAGCAAAGTACAGAAATGGGTAAGAAGTGAATTACCTGACCCTCTTGAGGAAGAGGGTATTTATAGAGAGACCCCAACGCTGGGCCAACGGTCACTTGTGTTGGGCTGGATGGCCAGACCCAACTCAGGTGACTGCTAGGGCTTACGTGACGTAGTGAAGACCAGGACGTGGTCTTCGCCCTAGTCCAACTGTCCCTAGATCTCCGAAAAGTGGGTTTGACCGGCTCTTTCGAAGGTGGGCAGTTGTTTGGTGACGTGTCCCCGCGGAGGGGAGCACGTGGAGGACGCGCACAGGGCACGTTGTTCTCCCCGCGGAGGGGAGCTCGAGGAACTCCCTGAGAGCACGTTGTTCTCCCCGCGGAGGGGAGCTCGAGGGACTTCCGGGCGGTGTGTGGCTTTCCCTGATGGGGGAGCACACGAGAGTGGGGAGGTCGAATCGTCATGCCCGTTGGTCGGGGGATTCTGCCCGTGGAGGTTGTTCTGTTCGACTAGGGGGAGTGCCGAGGACGATTAGGAGCACGCCGTCCGGCTTGGCAGGGAGCGTATCTTGCCCGTCCTGTGGGGGTTGTGCGCCCGGTCTAACTGCTCCACTTATTGGGCCTTGTGCGTTATTGGGTTGGACCGCGAGGCTGGGCTCAGGCCAGAACAGGAATATTTTATTAATATTAAATAATATTATAATAGGTTTCACATGAATAGTTAACGTTAACTATATAGATAATGAGAACTAAATTTTAGTTCATTTAGATGTCATGTCAGCTCTCCTATAATGCAAATTCCTTATTACAAGTTATAAATAATTTTGGTTTAACAACCCTGCGTTAAAGTTGCTCTAGTATGATAGCGTAGTTTAGATAATTCATGTAAATTGTACTGATGGGTGAATATATTGGGAGCGTTGGTAAAAAAATTTCACTTTAAGGGATATTATAAACTTTTATGTATACAATTTTTTGCTACAAAAATAAAATGATTGAAAAGAAATTATATTTGATCTAATAAAGAAAAAAAAATTGTTAAATATCACATGTCAATTCAAAAAGGGAGGTCTAAACATAAATATTTTGCATAACCATGTTTAAAACTTCATACCTTGCGTGTTGGTTCAAATTGACAATTCTTTTCTTCGGTTTTGTTAGAATACTACCGACGTTAGATATATGACAAATGAAATGAAGATGTATTACAGAAATAAATCAAAATAAAATAATTATCCCAATCCATGACAAATGGGTTTCAAATTAGTAAAACACATTATGATAAAAATTAAAATATGTTATCATTGCTTAAGAGCTAATCACAACAAACAATACCTAGATATCAAGTATCAAATAACATAGTCAATATTAAATAATAGAGTTATAACTTTGAATCAAAATGATATGAAATTTTATTTAAAAAGAATACAAATTAAACAAAACTAATTAAATTAGAGTGAGGGTTTAAGAAATATAATTATAAGTCAAACGACGACGTGTGACAAGTAGAAGGAAACATATTTTAATTCGACAGTAAATTGATCAGCAAAAGATTGAAACCTAAAAGAAATGAGTTATATTTGTGATTATTCAAAACTGAAAAGTTTTTTATTATGAACTTTTTTTGAAAGGATTTTTCAAGTTGGATTGATTGAGAGAAGAATTAAGAGAGAAATGGAATGATTGTGAAATCCTAATATGTTTAGGAGCGTAGGTTTTAGCCTTCTCTAATAATCACTTTTTCTTTCTAGATGTCTTGAAAATAAGAACAGAAGCTGTCGGTTTTAGCTCGATGTCGGAATTGAATCGCGAGCTGGCGATAGAGCAATCCGTTACCCTCCCGACGTACCCAATGATGAACATTTTCTGAGGGTATCAGATCAAAACAAATTCTAACCATTAAAGCTGTTTATTTATCACTGATTTTGTAGGTTCGGAAAGCATCAGAAACTCGAAGAATCGGAATGAAGACTTTTAGGACAATTAGAAATTTTTAGGAAAAAATGTAATTTAAATTGTAAATGTATTTATTTATTTATTTATTTGATATTGTAAAGAAATAAAATTATTTTTGATATTATAATAAAATTATTCATTTTTTGGATATTGTAATGAAATAAAATTATTACTTTTATTTTTCCTTTTGATATTAAAATGAAATAAAAACATTATTATTATTATTATTATTATTATTATTATTATTATTATTATTATTATTATTATTATTATTATTATTATTATTATTATTATTTGATATTAAAAATGAAATAAAAACATAAATAAAATGATACTTCATTATTTGGATATGGTAATCACAATAATAAAATAATTTTTTTTATTAATTCAAAATTCAATTCAGTTCATCCGATTAATTCTCATCTCCGTTAAAATTTTCGATAACTCTTCTGGTAACTTGACATAATAAATCCAACTTGTCTGCTTAAACACAAATGACCAAGCTCTTCCGATTAACTTCATCCAAATAAATTAAATTGATTAAATTTATCCGGCTCAAATCCTCCATGGAAATTCAACCGACTAAATTCAATTAACTTAACTTACACAATTAAACTATTCCAATTAAAACCACCTGCCTCAATTCAAATAGTTCAAATTTCTTGCATAACTCCGTCCGGTTAAATTGTCCGGCTAAGTTTCGCTTACTATGTAACAATCCAGCTCCACTTCAGAAAACTCACAGGACTCGGAGATGGAGACCCTAGTCACTTGAGAACTTTCTGATTGCAACTCAAGCTCCTGAATTGTCGCCAGACTACCAGATAATGACCATTTTTCCCTCCACTACTTGAATTGCGGGCAACCGAATTTTTCCTGCAAAATCAACAGACTACGCAAACCTGTTAGTGATTAGTTAAATGCAATGCAAAAGAGATGACGTGCAAAATGAACCTAACAATCTCGGGGCAAAATTTGGGGTATTACAATATGTATTTTTTTAATTGTAATTTACTTAAAAAAATTTATTCTCTTTTAAAAATTGTTTTGTTAAGGAATCGAAGTGGATCAGATACTAGAGGTTACAAGGTGAAACGATGTACTAGGGCTTCCAATGTGGTGAGGAAGAGGAGTTAACATCCAAGCTTAACATTCCAACGTTCAAGAAAGTATGTAAGTAAGGTGAGTGAAGTTTGAATTTGAAGTGTGTACTTGGAGAATGACACATTTTTCCTTTATATAGTAGGGCGGTTGTAACAACTTGTTATTCTTCAGGCATATAATTCGAGAGTTGTTGCATGTATCTCGGGCCTAGATCTCCTACGCTTCTACCCATGATAATACTCCTACGATATGATGAAACTGGCAAACTATTTCCTTTTTTGGGTTGTGGTTGTTGAACCTTCTAGTTGGCCCAAAACAATTTCCTCCCAAACCCTTGTATTTTCTTGGTAGTAAGATGGTTTTTGTCATATTCTCTCTTTCGTGTCGGCCACATTGTGACTTGAATGGAAATCTAAGAGGTGACGTTGATGTCCTTGAGAACTCGTACCTTAAATGTGCCTCATGCTTTAAATGTCTTTTTGTTGGTTGTATGATAATGATCTTTAAAAATTGAAATACTATAGTGTCCTCCTGAGGCAATCTGGAGCGTTGGTAATGCTTTTTACGTTTTGGTAAGCCATCAGGCTATCTCTGAAGAGTTAGTTCTAAAGTTTCTTGAGACATTAATTTTTCTTATTTATCATCTATTCTACAACATACTATTTTTCTGTAACTAAAGGAAGTATGGCTTATCATGTGTTAAAATTTAAAAGAGTATGATTCCACTTCTTTGATTGATCTTGTCAATTCAATAATTGCCTCTACCTTTACTCGAGAAGGTAGTATTGATAAGGCCTTTCTAGATATTGGTCCTTCTTCAGATTGCGGCGTACTAACCCTTGAGGAAGACAAAAAGGATTTTTTAGTGAGTATCGCAGATGCACCATTCCTTTGTATGAGTGCACCTTTTCGATCTTGAGTCTTCTCTTTCCCTTCAATAACTTTGAGATAGAGGTTTTAAGAAACTTGATGATCACTCCTTTGCAACTGAATCCTGTGAGTTAGAGATATATTAAAGTACTATGGTACTTGTGAAAATATCAGGGGGAAAGTCTTCTTTGTCTCCTTTCTTCCATCTTTTCATAGTACAATGTAGTTGAGAAAACTAAACGTGGGACTAAGGCTTGATTACTATGGTGCATGTTACTCATTGTTTCAGAGTGTTTTATGAAAGCATGGAGCATTTTGAAAATTAATTCTTCTTGGTTGTTCCTATCTACAAAAAGGTCATGTGACAATATGTACCATAGGGACTTGGACAAAAGACAAGTGTACCGATTTGTTTCATAAGTACAAGAACAAAAGGTCATTTCTTGACGAGGAATATATCATACATATACAAGGACAACGATTAGTCCCATGAGGAGATTTATCTAAAGAAATAATTGGTTACCTTCATCAAAGATTTCGTCCATGTCGGGGGTGTCACTCTTTGGGATGAAACTTCAAGGAAGCGTTTAAAATAACTTGTTGAAAGCCTCCTGTTGATGGACACTTGTACCTAGGAGGAAAGGAATGTCATTTTTGGTGAATTGCTCTTGCCCCTGCCATCAGCTCAGATGTTTGTAATGCTATTAACTTTGGTATTCTTTATTTTCAGATTCAATGAAAAGCGAGAAAGAAATCTACCAACTAATACGGGGACTTCGAGTAGCCTCGACTGTTGTTGGTCCTTCAAACACTTCAATATTGGTAAATGTTCCTCCTCTAGCTAGTTTGTTTAGGATTTTACGTCTTCCTTCCTAGCTGAATTCTTAAGGGAAAGCTCCTCAGTGCTTGTTAAAGGTGTTGGTATCCTTAGTAATTCTTGGTGCATGTCATATATGACAGGTACTCCGACTCTTGTTTTCTTATCTAGATCGGGACCCGATACTTAAAAATAATTACGGGCATCTACTTTGGAAGAGAATTTATCTTATCTTTCCAAACTTGTAACCATGAGATGCAATCTAAGAGGGAGTGAATTAGGAAGTTTATGAATTTTTCTCGTTTTTGTCGTTTTTGTGCAATAATTCTTAACTTGTTATTTTATTGGAAGTTTATGAATTTGATACGTTCTTAGGATGAGTTTAAAGTACAAAAATTAAAGTGCATAAAAATAAAAGAACACAAGGAAATTATACTAGTTTCTCTTATAACAAAAGGTAGATCTAGTCCCTCTACTCCTTAGAGGATATTTCATTATGTTTATATCTTTGTACAAGTCTAACACTAAGACTTATTTTACAATCTTCTAACACATACACAAGAAAGAAAAATACTTCCTTGATTACACAACAAAAACCAAACCTTATGGTTGACTTTGAATCACCCTAATTCAAAGAACCTTTTTCAACAACACAAAACACTATGGTAGGTTTTGAATCACACCAATTCAGAGAACTTTTCATCAACACTAAAACCTATGATGGACTTTAAATCACCACAATTCAAAGAACCTTTTTCCAACATCTAATTACCACAAAGTTGATGATGATTAAGTCACAAAACACACACTTTTAATAATCTTGAATAAGGTTGATCTTGGCTTGATTCTAAGTACAACAATTTTTTCCTCTTTTTCACAATATTACAATCCAAACTAATGTACTTTAAGTGCTTAAAATATGGTATGAAAATTCTGAATAATTTGAAAGTCATGCATAAATTTTTAATACTTAAATATATATGAACACTTTAAAAATGTGTTTGAATTGATTAAATATAATTCCAAGAAAGAATTACTTTGTAATTCTTATGTGTATTCCTTTATAAACATCCTTAGACACCTTTTTATGAAGATATATGAGTTTAAAATTGATTTATGAAGCCTTGCATCCTTTTACATCAATTTTGTCTTGAAAAGATGCAACTTTTAAATTCGTAATTGATTACGACTTGCAACGTTACATAAAAGTTGAATTTTGAACACTTGTAATCGACTACTACTTTGCTATAATCGATTACGACCAATCTAGAGATGAAAAATGCAATTTTTTATGCCTAAGCTTCGCGTGTTTTCATGCTTAAAGATACTAGAATGTTTTAGATGAGATATTCATGAATTTCTGAGCATTTAAAGTATTATATTATGAATTTTAATAAACTTTAATCATAATCAATCATCTTGGTTCTTTAATTTGAATATCAACGTTTAACCTTTTTCATTTGCTTCATTATTGATCAAAACATTTCATCAACCTCTTAGAATTTTTCTTCTTTGATAAACTTTATCTTCATCAAAACTAAATTTAATAGAGGATGGATATCTTCTTCACAATCCTGGCCAGACCAGATGCTTAAAGATAAAATTTTTGTTTCACTTAGAGATGAGTTGTGTCCTTCTTAACCTTTTTTTAATGTAATACCCTGCTCTAGGAAGTGTGAGTAAATGTATTTGACATTGTGACATTGCTTTTACCTATTTAAGGTTTATGCATTTGATCCCAAGTCAATTGCTCTAGACTTTGTGTCAATTGAAGAGGTTTTAGATCAAAGTTTATTGGCGTCTCTAGGGTCGTACCTAAATAAGGGTTGGTACCCCTTACCCCTAGGTAAAACTTGGTCTGAGGTTGACGTGAGGAAGACCCATTGAGGCCTTTAGAATGGATTACTACTAAGAGGGAGTGGGCCGGTTATAACCATTTTAGTGATTTTGCCACTTGTGTGCGAGAGTTTTGCTTTGTGGGGTTTGGATTACTTTAGTCATAAGCTTATAGAATTTATGATAACACTTCAAGATATTTATGCTTGGGCTTCAATCCTTTCGTTCGTAACCCATCCTCTTTGTTACCTTACATGTTCACAAAGAAAAGAGATATTTCAGAACTTGTGCTTTGTTCATTAATAATGGAGAGATCACAATACACTTTGTGAGGTAATTAGTTATAAAAGAAGTAACATCAAAGATAAAGTTGTAAACATAACTAGGTCGGTCTTCCACCATTTATTCTCTCTGGTTTGTTGCTCACTGGGCCAACCATTCTTATCTATTAGGCTGGCATGACTTGTTATTTTTGTGAGAGGCCGAATATTCATACTCCTTAGCTGGACGATAAGGGAAGCCACATTGATCTCCATGGCATCATATTCTCCTTGGTATTTCTACAGTGCCTAGTAGATCTTTTGATTAATCAAGATCAGCTCACCGTGAACATTGTGGAATTTAACTTTGAGGTGGACTGGTGGAGCCATGGCATCTACATCCACTGAGAAAGTTTTTCCGATAATGTAGTTGTAGATACTCTTGCAAAGGACTATAAGGAAATGCGAGTCTTTGGTCCTCATATCTCTTTCTTCCCCCCATTGATACCACTAATTTAATGTATCCCCACAGGTGGATGGTCATGCCATATAGATGGCCATCAATTCTGCAGTATTCCTCTTAATTGTCCATTTTAATGGGATTTTTGCCCGGGGAACTCCCTCACTAATGGATGCAATATGTTGGCTCTTCCCATTACTTTCTCATTTATTTCCATTGTTGGTCCCTTCATTATTAACCGCAACATTTATAGTCTGAGACATGGGCTTGTTCTTCATTGGATATTCCCTTTCTCTCTTGTCGCCTACTTGGACAAACAAAACCTATTTATCAAACAGTTAATGGTGTCCTTCACTTGGATGCAGTCATTAATGGTGTGACCATGGCTCTTTTGAAAGCAATAATATTTTGTCTTGTCAGGTTTGGAAAATTCTCTGACAGAGGAGGGGTTTTTGATCCAGTGTTCCAGAATTCCATGTTGGCACACTCTTGGTATATATTCTATCGAAAAGTGTTCAGAGGGGTGTACTTGTCATACCAGTCATGGGTCCTATGGTCAAATTCCTCCTTTTTCTTGTTGGAATATTTTTAGGATGACTGACCATAACCTTCATATGCTACTAACTAGTTGTCAACTCGGGCAAGAAGTTTCTTCCCAAGGTTAATGAAGGATTGCACTCTATTGAGCAT
>OZ012735.1:138069230-138128386 GCA_963859935.3 Lathyrus sativus
AGTATTCAAACATGGAAAAAACGAGAATCAAAATTTTAATCCCACACACGACGTTATTGCTTTGTTAAGGAGCCAAAGTTTATTAGAGACTGGAGGTTGTGAGGTGCAACATTGGACTTAAGCTTCTAATGTCGCGAGGAAGAGGAACTAACCTACAAAGTTAACACTCCAACGCTTACGTTAGTATCTGAGTATGATGAGTGAGTGAAGTTAAAATTTAAATTGTGTACTTGGAGAATGACACACTTTCCCTTTATATAGTGGGGAGGTTGTAACTTGTAACAATCCGTTATTCTTCAAACGTAAAATGCAAGGTGTCGATGGATGTATTTTAAACCTAAATCTCCTATGCTCATCTCCAAAATAGCATTTCTACGTCACGAACGAATTGAGAAATTATTATTTTCTCTACATCGGGACCGTTGGCCTTCTAACCGGCACATAAAAATATATAAAAATATTCATATACTTTACTTTAAAAATTCATAAATATCCAACGAAACAAATACCATAATATTAATATCTCTACCCAAAAAATATTCATATACTTTACTTTAAAATTTCATATATACAAAAGCCGTCCATCCAATAATGCACTATAAAATAAACAATCATCTTGCCACTTTTTAGGTAAAGTACCATATTGGCTTGGTGTATAAATAATGGTGCACTCTTGCTTATTTCAATCAAGAAACTGAGTAATTGTATCGTTTCTAATAGATACTTTTGTCACACATTTTCTTCTATGGCACCTCAACAAGATCTTGCTAAGATAGGGTTAGAAGGGTTTGCTCTAATTGATGCGTTTTATGGTCCACCAACAAAAGTGTCCTCTAATGGGGGAAGGAAGAGACAGGTTCATAACAAAGATCAGTACAAGAAGGAAGAGACCAATAGCATAGATGCAGCTTATAACTATGGTGGAATTATGGTTGTCAATTATCCTAAGACTAAGAACCGCTGGGGTAATGTCTTTAAGGCCTTCAAGTCTTGAAGCTATATACGCAAACGAAACGTTTTTGGGCTTTTGAAGATATTTATACTTCTCTTTAACTATATAAGTATATATGTTTCTTATAAGTTTGCCCCACCTAAATTGTGCTTTTCTTATAAGTTGTACTTTTATTGATAAAGTGATATACTAAACTTTTGTTTATTTTTCTTAGCAATAATGCGAATGGTAAAAATAGCAAACAGAATCTTTAATTTGATTCGTTAGACTAGGTTAAAAATTTATATCATCCATTCGTAATGAATAATATGATTCGACTGAGAAACCATTGGTACTATCCGGAATCCAGTTTCATTGGGTTTTTCTCTTCCATATGAATGGAAATGGTAGTAAAAATATTTCTAAGTATTCTTTTATAGTAGGCGACTCATTTGAATCCGTCTCGAAATTAACGCGGAAAATTCGATTTAATTGGATGTGGGTATGAACAAAACTTAATTTTTTATTACGAATGCGGATGCGGGAGCGGAAGATGATATTACCCGCCTCCGCTCCGGTCTATTTTAATTTACTTTAATGTCTTATTTTAATTATTTTATTATACATCTAATATTTTAATTTTTAAAAATAATTTTATTAAAGTTATTTTACTTTTAAAAACATGTTTATTAGGGTTATTTTACTCTTTAAAAACATGATTATTATTAAAATGATTAAGTATTTAATTAAATTATTAAATTTATTATTATAAAAAAAATATTTATTTTAAAAAATTAGTTTTTGTCGGTAGGGGCGGGTGCGAGAAACCCATTTCTGATTGGGTGCGGGTCTGAGTGATAATTATTTACCTCTTGAGTTTGAAAACAAATCTGTTATAAAGAGGCAGATGCGGGTGTAGGACTACTTAAATCCGTCTCCGACCCGATTTATTGTCATGCCTATTTCTTAGACACTTGAATTGTTTCTAAAATATTTCTCATTGTAAGTCCCACTCCCAAATTGAATTTCAGAATTTTTATGGGTGGTTATTAATTCTCTTATTAGAAGCAGCTTTATACGTAGTGGCAAATATGTTTACTATCAACCAGTGATTCTATTTTGGTTGCGAAAGGAGTTTTACCTCAATTTATGGGCTAAGGTAAATAAACGTAAGTGTGTCATTTTTTTCAACGAAGAATATGTAAATTAAGGAAAATGATATTAATTGAGAAAAATATGTTTACTACCAACCAGTGATTTTATTTTGGTTGCGAATGGAGTTTTACCTCAATTTATGGGCTAAGGTAAATAAGCGTAAGTGTGTCATTTTTTTCAACGAAGAATATATAAATTAAGGAAAATGATATTAATTGAGAAAAATATGTTTACTACCAACCAGTGATTTTATTTTGGTTGCGAAAGGAGTTTTACCTCAATTTATGGGTTAAAGTAAATAAGCGTAAGTGTGCCATTTTTTTTCAACGAAGAATATATAAATTAAGGAAAATGATATTAATTGAGAAAAATATGTTTACTACCAACCAGTGATTTTATTTTGGTTGCGAAAGGAGTTTTACCTCAATTTATGGGCTAAGGTAAATAAGTGTAAGTGTGTCATTTTTTTCAACGAAGAATATATAAATTAAGGAAAATGATATTAATTGAGAAAAATATGTTTACTACCCACCAGTGATTTTATTTTGGTTGCGAAAGGAGTTTTACCTCAATTTATAGGCTAAGGTAAATAAGCGTAAGTGTGTCATTTTTTTCAACGAAGAATATATAAATTAAGGAAAATGATATTAATTGAGAAAAAATTTGTATTAATTATGTATTTGATCCTCAACAATTATATTTTTGTATTTTAAAATTTAAAAGTGCACTTAATTTTTCTTTTGATTGGTTTTAGTATTTAAAATAAAATATGGATATTTACTTTGTTGAGTGTTTCAACTTAAAAAGAAATTTTTTTTTTTAATATTACATAATTTTCATATAAATTATGACAAAATTTATATATACAAGTTTTCAACAAGGTAGCAAATCAACCCGAAGTATTTTAAACAAAATTACATATTTTGTGACAGAACTTATGTATGCGTGTTTTCAAAAGGACAACACACAAGCACATGCTTCCCTGCACACACGCACATGCGCGCGCAGCGCTCACACACACACACACACACAAACACACTCCTTGATTACAACCAAACCAAAACGACACACACACAAATTCTTGATTACAACCAAACCAAAATGGCACACATGCATTTACATCATATTAATTTAGGTTACTAGACAACAACCCAATAGAAATTAGTTTAAATAAGAAGTATATAGAAAGAAGTAGGTTTAATGTGAACGAATGTCATCTACATCTTCTTGTGTGAATGGTGTCTTATAATTTGAACAAAATTTATAGCAGATTAACACAACAACAACGAAATTTAACTTTAAATCTCCATAACAACAACAACATAAAATGTTTCTAGCTAACAACAACAATAACTTAACTAACATAAATAAATTACATGGATATGAATGAAGTGATTGTTGAGAACAAGCAAGTATAACGTAAGAAGTGTTGAGACACAAAGTGTGGAAAAGTCTCACGTTGATTAGAAAAGTGGAGATTGAACACTCACTATAACAAAAATTGCATTTTGCCTCGGTTGAAAAACAAATCTTACCTCAATTTCACATGCGAGGTAACGAATGACATCATGAAAAGTACACACTTTACCTCTTGGTTTTAAAAAAATCGACGAATATGTGTAAAGGTCATGGGTTTGATCACCATGGAGACTATTTTGGATTTCTGAAATGGCGAAAATACATGTCCCATTAATTTTTACATTTTTTCGACGGGTATACCACTTTTTTCACCTCGATGTTCTCAAAAATTGACGAGTAAAACAATTTTGAGTTTATTAAATCTAATGTAGATTGGTTATTTCACTAAACCTATACTGAACATATAACTTCTTAAATTTGTTAAGAAAATAATTATATGAACAATTGTGTTATATTTGAAGAACAACTTACATTGATTAATTATTTTGAAGCATCTTGTAACTCATCATTCATATCATGCTCTTTTATGGTTAAAATCTCTTCAATGTCTCAAGTTCTTTGTTCAACACTTTCTTTTCTACTAATTTATTTTTGAAAGCATAAAATTTGATACTTTGAAAAATGAATAAATATGAAAGAAAGTTGAATGAAAACTAGAAGCATCAGATATAATTTAACTATAAAACAATATGAGATAAATGATGAGTTGCAGAATGCTAGAATATCATTAATCAATGTAACATAAGTTTCAAATACAACATAGTTTTTCATATGATTCTTTCAAAAATCAATTTAATAGGTCATATTTTCAAAGAGGGGTTACTAAAACAAACAATTGACATTAAATATAATAAAATCAACTCGATTGAATAAGATGAGAGTTGCACAAAGAATCGCAATAAACATAATCTCTCTCTCTCTCTCTCTCTCTCTCTCTCTCTCTCTCTATATATATATATATATATATATATATATATATATATATATATATATATATATATATATATATATATATATATATATATATATATATATATATATATATATATATATATATATATATATATATATATATATATATATATATATATATATATATATATATATATATATATATATATATATATATATATATATATATATATATATATATATATACATACCAAAAAAGCGTTGTTTTTACCTTTAAGCGCTGCTATAGACCCACTTTTAGCAGTGCTTTTCTAGAAAAGCGCTCTCTATTCCCCCCCCCCCCCCCCCCCCCCCACTTTTAGCACTGCTTTTCAAAAGCGCTGCCTAAAGTGTATTTGCTGAATACTTTTTAGCAGTGCTTTTGCAAAAAGCGCTCTCTATTCTCCCCCCCCCCCCCCCTCAAATAGCAGCGCTTTTCAAAAGCACTGCCTATTCCCCCCATATAGCAGCGCTTCCCCCCCCCCCCCTTTAGCAGCGCTTTTCTTGGCTATCCCCCCCCCTTTAGCAGCGCTTTTCTTGGCTATCCCCCCCTTTAGCAGCGCTATCTTTCCCCTCCCTTTCCCCCCTATAGCAGCACTTTTGGAGCGCTCTCTATACCCCCCCTTTTAGCAGCGCTTTCTCAAGAAAAGCGCTGTCTTTTCTTCACATCATTGAATTTTTTTTAAAAATCACTTTTTCATAGCGTTTTTTTAGTAAAAGCGCTGTCTATTTTTCATATTTTTTAGAAACGATTTTTATTGAATTATGTTGCACCATTTTTTATATTTTTTTCGATAAACTTGCTTATAACAATTACATTCACCACAGGCCTTTACTTCAACACTTTGGCCTTATATATACCATAATCATTGTAATTCAACACACAAACCTGCTTATAATTCAACACATGTCGATCCTCACAGCAACTTCACAAATACATTCACTATACATATAATTACAAAACCGATAAATTTACAAATACATTCACTATACATATAATTCCAAAACTACATACGACTTCCAGAAATATAATTATCCTGCATCAATTGACAATATATATACCTTATAAAATTCTCAACTCAAGAATGTATTGATACCATTCCTTCTTAATTTCTTTCAATCTGTCTTTCGAGTAAGTACCACACTTGAATTCATCAAAGTACTTGCATAATATAACATAACATGCATGATTTAGTTTTAAAACTAATTACTCAGATGAAATATCGGTTAAATATTAAAATAAATCATATAACTTATAAATCCATACTATGTTTAGAATTTCTATTTGACCCGAATGAATAATTTCCTTCATAAACCTCAATACAAAATATCCGCAATCAATCCCATTGCGCTGACGAGGACACTGTAAATGGAAAAAACAAACGAATATTTATTAGGATATATAGTTTAACTAGTTTTATCAAGTAGAATCACTAAAACAGTCAAAATTATGAAAATATGCCTACACTCTGATTCAGCTAATGTTGTTAGCCTTCCTTTTTGGCACGGTTGCTTGTCTTTGTGATCGAAATATTTGTATAGCTCTAACATAATATAAATGAATATTTAGAACAATCTCATATAATAAATAAATATAATTATTCAGAACAATATATCTCATCACTTACATATCAACCATATTCTTCATATCAGGATATTCTGTTTGATCACCATCCAATGAATCCAGATAATACATTATTTCTTTATCGAATTTATAGCAACAACCAACCAGTGTCCACTGTAAAATAAGACAAAAGTTTAGACGGAAATGTTATATAGAATGACAAAAAATGAATAATTATAATAAATGAATTTAGAATGAAATCTAACCCATGGTCAGTATTATATGGCAAAAAATACAACTTCTTTGTATCTGCGGCCATAAATGCTTGGACTATGTAATCTCTGACTACATCTAAAGTGTGATCGATTGACCGTGCGTTGATACAGCTAGCAGATAAGAATACAAATCTTTAAGTCAATTGATGCGGGACCAACAACTTGTCATACAAGAACCTTAAATAAAAATATAATCAACATTAGAATATTCATTTAAATGAGAAAATAAATTGTTCAATTATTTAATTAAAATTGATCGGAGTACCTGATGTATGAATGCATAACACCGATGCCCAATTCAGAATGTTGGAAAATCTGGTCCAAATCCTCTTTAGCAATTGTTTCGGCATATTCAAAACCGAAAATACCTTCCTCCATAGGTATTTGACGGATGCCACCCTCAACCACATCTGTTGTTCCTATATATGTTTCAAGGCACAACCTAAATCGAGGAACATATACTTTTTTGGCTCGGCCGTTTTTTTGTTAGGCACCTTGTTGCACCCCAAAATTTGACCAACAATTATTTATCCATCAAGTGATTGAAGGTTGATACCTTCATCAGAAAGTTCAAGAGATCCTCAGAGAAATTGGTTGAAACCAAGGTTGTGTGCATCATAGCTTGAGAGTTGTGGGAGCTCCTCAGATGATTCTGAGCCTTTGAGAATGAACTTGAAGCTTTGAGAAAGCCTATGAGATGTCTTGAAAGCCATCATGAAGCCCAGAGAAGTCATTATGCAAGAATGCAAGAGATTCAGCCATGGATGGTAGAATTAGGGTTTGACTGGGTCAACCCTAGGTCAACTGAGGATTTGGAGAAGGTTGAGACCCAATCCAAGAGCCATGAGATCATGGAATGATGTATGGAGATGTTATAAGGATGATTCCTAGACCAACTCATCATGATTGAGGAGTTTGAGAAGTTTTAAGCTAGGGTTTCTAAGGATTGACAGAGTAAAGTACCCTAGTTTGATCCCTATCTTCCAGACAGTTTTAGCTCAAGATGTGATTGTCATCTCATCTTCCCCACAACATGAATATTGTAGAGCTTGTTCTTAGCTTTAATTTGAGTGGTAGAAGTCCTTGATAGGATGTGCAGAGCTTAAGTTATGGTTTTGACAAATTACAGGTCATCTGAGGTATGTGAATCTGGGTCCTTGAAAGTCACCCAACTTGCAGACAACGTTTTCCCTAGTAGGATGATTCCTATGATCTCTTGGTAAACATGAATGTTGAAGAGCATCTTCTTATATTTCTAGAGAGTACTAGAAGTCCTTGATAGGATTTGTAGAACTCAACTTATGGTTTGTACAAGACAAGGGTATTTTGGTCATTTGGAAGTTATAGGTCATTTCAAGGAAGGGCCATATCTCCTACTTCCAAGCCTCAAATGAAAATACTCAAAACATCAAAGTTGTTCAAAATGGCATTTTAAGCCTAGGAAAGTGGTCATGAGTTATTGGAAAAGCTTGTAGCAAGAATTGACAAGAATGGGTGAAAATGACCTAAAAATGGCATATAAGTTAAATAAGTTCAAATTGGAAAATGGTTTGAGAGATCTACAAATCCAAAATAGGTCATGTAATATGTCATTTTGAATCTAAACAACATTTTGGAAACAATGGTTTAGGCACAATTTTGATTTGAGGCCTAGGAATTGACTTGCTTTGTAATGTTGTTACTTGCATCATAAGGCAACTATGAGAAACTCAAAATAGTTGAACATACAAGCATGATAAGCATTCATATCCTTCCAATATCTCATGAGAGGAGATTTTGACATGTAATTGAGGGGCTGTACCAAGCTTGTCATGAGATGGCATGAGATATGAGATGAATCCATAAGTTCATGACATGATAAGTTGGAATTCTCATAAGCACATTCCAGCAGCTTCTAGAGCCTTCCATTGCGTCCTATATATTGAGTAGAGATGGTTTGTTAGAAGGTTGGTGATTATTGGTTAGTGCTAGGGCAAAAGAGAGAGTGAGATGCAATTCCTTCCATTTTTGCAATTCAATATCAATCTGCCATAACTCTCCATTCCAACTTCATTCTTCTACACAAACCTTTCCTTCTGATTACCATGAGCACCTGCATACCATTCTGAAGCCTCATCCATGGAAGATTGAGGGTGTAACATCAAAATTGCCAAGAGTGCATATTGCTCTCAAGATCAAGATACAAGCTTGTAACATCAAGTATTTTGCAAACAGAACTCTTATCATCCACTAGGGATCAATCTTGGTAAGTCTCAAGGCCTGAAGTGGAGTGGAACCTGCTCTGCCATCATCAAGCACCAGGTTTGCAAACCTCTTCTACCTTCTTATTTATTCTGTTTTAGATTGAATGGTTAGGATAAAAGTGATTAGAGATCAATAGGGATCAGATCTAGAAGCTTAGAGCACATTCTATGAAGTTTGACATGGTGACACGATTCTTTCATTGAGCAAGAACTCATTCAATTTGGAGTGTTAATGCATGTGTTTTAGCTTAGATTAATCAGGGACATGAGGTGAGCACATTAGTATCAAGAAATTGGAGAAATATGAGAGTGGAGGTTTGAGTATTCATGGTGAGGTCATTATCGGGTTTCTAATTCCAGGGGGGTTCAGTGAGAACCAACACCATGGTTGTACTCAGCGTGGGAAGTAGAGCATTTTTTCTCTTTATAGTTTGTTTTTTCATTGAGAAATGAAGGAGTACGAGGGAGAGAAAAGTCATGCATGGGACCTGGTTCTTTTCATGGAAACCCTAGCTCAAGGTAGGGGACGAAGTCACAACCGTTAGATCAGGTTAAAAACCTTTGACCCAAAACTTAATCTGATGGCTGGAGTTTAATTAAAAAAATGGAGGGAATATCTGAGCCATGAAACGATGCGTTTCATTAAAACGCAACCTCTGGGCCTAACCTCAATCTTGCTAATAACACCCCTAGTGCAAGCCCAATCCACATTTGCACTAAAATTCCTTACTTTCTGCACCAACGGTTTTTTTCTTTTTCTTTTATTTTTCAATGATTTTCTGAAGTAGGGTGGGCCTGCGCGCCCTTTGATTTTCACCCCCCACCAGCGAGCCCAATGGAAAATGAACTTTAACCTCTTGCTATCCACACCGAGCTTTTATCCTTTTCTTTTGATTTTTAAGTTGATTTTCTGAAGTCGCATGGGCTTAAGGGCATTTGCTAATTGCACCCCAGTTTCTTGGCCCACCATCATAAATGAACTGAGCGCCTCTTCTAAACGCACCCCCTCCCCATTTTATTTTAATTTCTTGATTTTAATTTCTTTTATTTTTCTTGCACTTTAAATAATTCATAGAAAATTGGAAAATGAATATTTTTAATTGGTTGTTTTTGCTAACATTTTCTACTTCTGTCTAGAAAAATATGAATAAATAAAATTAGCATTTTATTTTTTTAAATATTTTTAGTACATTTTTCTTTTTAATAGGGTTTTAATAGTTTTAGGTGAATACTCAATTTTGTAGAATTTAGTTTAGGACCTTCCCTTAATCTTTTTGATTCATTCTTTTTAGTATGATTAGATATTGAGCCTTAGTTCCCTCTGGATTTATTTCATGATTTTTAGGTTAAAATTTGAGTAGTTTGTTTAGGCTAGCATTAGCATAACAAAATTAGGGTTTAGGTTTAGCATAGGTGAAGTAAATCATTTTCTTTTAGGAGTTTTTGACTTGATTTTTGGGTATGGGACTATAGGGATATTGTGGGTAAGTATAATAGACCCTTGTGAGTAAGCATTAGATTTTCCCCCCTTTCTTTAGTATTTTCAGAGTATTTTCTGAATAGGACTGTTTGTGTGGCATGTTTTGTGTTGATTGTCTATCTTTGGGGTTTATCTTTGGGGAATTGTTGTGGGGCTTGGTTTGCTTTGAAGACTTTTTTGAAGTAGAATGATGAAGGAGAAGATTGAAGACTAGAGACCCAGAGGTTGAGAGGTTGGAGCTTGCAAGGAGGCATGGATTGAGGTCCCAGCCTAGGAGCTTGTTCTCTGTTTGTGAGGTTTGAGATCCTGAAGTTTGAGGGAAATTCATGGTACTTTCCTGAGGAAGGCACTATGGATGTCTTTCATTCTTTCTTCTCACCTATTTCCCAAGTATCCAATGATGTTGGAGCCTTCATGTGAGTTTAGTTTCTCCTGAGGAGGAATGTAAACTGATCACAGTTGTTGAGCCACATGGGATACGATTCCTAAGTGGAAGCCCCCTAGTATTTTCCTGAGGAAGGTCCTATGGGTCTGTTCACTTAGTTCCCTTAGTTCATCTAGGATTTCTTAAGTATCCAATGATGTTGGAGCCTTCATGTGAGTTTAGTTTCTCCTGAGGAGGAATGTAAACTGATCACAGTTGTTGAGCCACATGGGATATGATTCCTAAGTGGAAGCCTCCTAGTACTTTCCTGAGGAAGGCACTATGGGTCTATTCACTTAGTTCCCTTAGTTCATGTAGGATTTCTCAAGTATCCAATGATGTCGGAGCCTTCATGTGAGTTTAGTTTCTCCTGAGGAGGAATGTAAACCGATCACAGTTGTTGAGCCACATGGGATAAGATTCCTGAGTATAAGCCTCCTAGTGCTTTCCTGAGGAAGGCACTATGAGTCTGCCTACTTAGCTCCCTTTCTTTGGTAAGCTTGTTTTGAAGCTTGAAGACTGGGATTGATTTCTTTTGATTAGGGTCTTGCTTTAGGGCTTTGCTTAGAGGTAGATTAGGGTTTTGTTTTTAGGGTTAGGATTAGGGAGAGCTTAGATGTAGATAATTTCTTTCTCAAACATGGATGGTATTTCATTTCTTTTATCTGTATGACTGCAGTTTACTGTTTATTGCTTGATAGCATGTTGTTTATTTTTCAGTATGATTACAGTTAGTTCATGAATGGCTTGAGGTCGAGACGAGCTTGTGGAGGCTGAAGCCCCACACACATTTCCTCCCTCACTTGCATTGCATGCATTTTACTGTTAAGCTGATGCTTTGTCTGTTTTGGTGTATCATTGACATGATCCCTTAGGACTCTCATTTCCTTTGATAAGGATTTGATGATAGACTTTTAGGTTGAAACCTATGCATGACAACTTCTAGGAGTTCCCTGTTCAAACCTCAACCATAGGATGAATCCATGGCATGATAACTGTAGGACTTGATAGTCTCCCTCCTAGTTGGGCCTGTTCTCTTCTCATCTCAAAACAGTTTAAGATACAGTAATCATGAATGATTTCTTTCGTACGTTACGAGCCTTAAGCTATCTGAGAAAGGATTGTGGGAGAGTTCCTTTTCCACAGTCTGGATGTTTAGTATGGTACCCTTTGGGTGACATGCATCGCATTCACTCTCAGGTCATAGTCTCTAGTGCGGTTGAAATCGCAAACACAATAAAAAACACTTCTTTCAAAACAGGAAATAAACCGTAGTTTCCCGAACTACGTGAGCTCTGATCTCTCATGCCTGTTGAGAGTACGTAGGCACAAGATGGCGAAGTCTTGGCGAGCTACCTTCCCCCACAACCCTTCGTAGGCCGAACTACGTTGACTCTAATTTCTCATTCTCTGATGAGAATACGTAGGCATAAAGTGCGACGCTTTGCCGAGTCATTTTTCTTTTCTTTTTCAGCCAGCCTTGATAGGTAGATAGAATAAAACCAACCCATCCGAGTAAACAAACAAGCGTGGATCCCGTCGAGTACGACGAACGTGAGGGGTGTTAATACCTTCCCCTTGCGTAACCGACTCCCGAACCCAGACAATGGTTGCGATGACCTTGTCTTACCCTTTTTTCGTCAGGTTTTTCCGATCGTTTCCTTTCCCGCTCTGAGGGATAAATAACGAAAGGTGGCGACTCTTCTGTCCTGCCGGCACCTTATTTTCACGCAAGCGACAACTGGCGACTCTGCTGGGGATCGAACCCAGAGTCTCTGGTTCTTCGGTTCCCTATGAGAGTCAATCCTAGCGCTTGTATGTTTGCTTGTTGGGTTGCGTTTATTTATCGCATTTTTACTTCTCGCACTTTATTTCCCACATTTTTATTTCCAGTTTGATATGATTATCTGTGCTGCTGTGGGAGAGGGAGGTTACTATGAGTGAGAAGCCGGACCTGGGCTTGAGTATGCACCTAGACATAGTTACGGAGAGTAGTAGACGAACCTGTCTGCTGAGCAGGCACAGTTCCCTACGAAATCTGCGCTCAGACGAGGTTCTCGCAGAGGTGCTCCTTTCCGGTCCTGAGGATCTGAGGGGAGTCCAGACGTGAGGATTTTCGACTCTGGGGACCGATCATTTGGAAGTCAGCTAAGTGAGGCCTCTTCATGACATGATGATGCCACTCCTTCTGGGAATCGTATCGTCACTCATGAAAGTCTGTGACGCTGATGACCGCATAGGATGCAGTACCTTTGTCCGCGGATTAGGTCCATACCTGTGAGCGGGATTGGGTTTATTGCAGGAAACTTTAACCTCCAGACCACCTGGTTTTCTTGACAGTGGATCAGTTATGTTGGTACCAGGTTTCTCAGTTGCAGAGTTGTCTGTTCCTGATAGAACAGGTTTTGATCAGAGGACCTTATTATCAGGTGTATGTCTGTTCTTGATAGAGCAGGTTTTGATCAGAGTATTGTCATCAGTGGTTTGTTCTGGATAGAGCAGATTTTGGGGTCTGAAGATCTCATCAGCAGATGTTGTTTGTTCTTGATAGGGAAGATTTTGAGTGGGGTCTGAAGATCTCATCAGCAGCTGTATGTTTGTTCTTAATAGGGCAGATTTTTGATTTGGGGTCTGAAGACTTCATCAGCAGATGTTTCTTGATCATACATCCGGGGTCCTTATTATCAGATATTTGCTCTCGACAGAGCAGAATTTTGATCTTATGTATATCGTCCTATCAGATGGTTATTCTTAGCAGATCAGATCAGTGGTCTTACGCCGGGGTTTTCTTCTCATCAGTGATTATTGATACAGAATCTCCGCAGCACCAGTTACCTGGATATATTATTGCATGACTGCATTTTGCATTAGTTCGCATATTCATGTTTGCATCCCATTAGCATGTGTCTGTGCTGCAGGCGCATTTCGTACCCTGATTCTGGTGTCCCGAGCAATATGAGATATTTTATTCCTTGAACGGATCCAGTCTTATCACTGCATTGACACTATGTTGGCACGTTGACACCAGAATTAGGGGTGATCTCCTGAATGTACAGACACCCATGGCATTAGCATAATTCATCTTGCATGGCAGAAGCCAGGGCTTGTTTTCTAACCCTTGTGTTTGCAGGTTTGACTCAGAATCGAGCAACTCAGACTAATGGAGCAGGTACAAGCTGAACTGGGGAAAATCCAAAGCCAGTTGGGGCAGGTCATGAATGACATACAGGCAGTGCGCCTGGACCAGCAAGTACTCAAAGAAGAGAATCAGCAGCTGCAGAATCAGTTGAGCTTCCTTATGGGAGTGGTGAGAAGTATGCTAAAAAAGGAGAGTGATCGAGCATCCGAGGTGGAGACCAAAGTGCTTCCTCCATTGCCGTCAGTGCCACCTGTGCTGAAGCCAAGTGGACCTCATGGACCCTCTACACAGCATGAAGCTCAAGACCTGTCTCGTCAGCAGCCGCGCCAGGCATCTCAGAATAACCCTGAAGGTTATAATCAAAAGAAGAAGCTACTTGATAGAGTTGTGGACCCAATACCTGTGAGTTATGCCCAGCTGTTGCCACTGTTAGTTCAGAACCGTGTCCTCAAGCTTCGGACTTTGGATCCACCAGATGACGTGTCACCAGACGTTGATCTCAGCACACATTGTGATTTCCACTCAGGAGCACCGGGGCACCATGTTGAAACATGTAAGGCTCTCAAGAATAAGATTCAAGACCTTATTGACTCAAGGACAATTAGGCTTGTGTCGGGCGGCATGAGAGCATCGGGAAAGTTCATCCCGTACCCTGTAGGAGAGGTGAATGATTCCACTCCTTTGCCTGAAGCTGAGAAAGATCTTGAATATGTCCCGCGACCTTTGGTGACTGAATTGCCTCGCTCGCAGTTTCTACCTGGATCGAGTTCAAGGATGCAAGCGCCTAAGCAAGGGACCATCGCCATTCAGAAACGACGACCTCTTGCTCCTTGGCAGAAAGAATACCAGCACCAGAATCGAAAGAGGCCTCGCAACCACTTGGAACGAAGGAATGCTCCTTTCCATCCAGTGCCTGTGATGTATAGCCAGATTCTTCCACAATTGATTCAGAAGTCTTTGGTGGAACCGAAAGCTCTCAAGCCCGTGCCAGAGCCTTACCCTCCAGGGTACAATCCCCATGCTCAGTGTGGTTACCATGGTGAATCTCCGGGGCATTCAACTGAAGATTGCAAAGCTTTTCAGGTGAAAGTGCAACAGTTGATCGATAAAAGGTGTATTTCCTTTCCAGATGGAGTTTTGGTTGTGTGCGACAACCTCTCAGCTGTCTGAGCTCGCAGATTCAGAGGATTATTTCCAGAAGCCAGTGGTCCAGACAGGCAGACGTCCTCAACATTGGCAGTCCTCAGATTTTTTACCATTTGCATTTGTAGTTTCTTTTCTGTTAGTTACTACTTGCTGTTAAACATTGTATGTTTCGAATGGCAATGTTAATAAAGTGACTATGCATTTTTCTGAATTAATTATGTCGTTGTCACTCATTTACTGCATTGCACTGACACTTGCATTTTATTCACTCCACTTTATCACTATGATTAGCAAATATTGGAGGGAGGATGACGAAACTGAATACTCATAGTCGATGATCGTATTGCTTTCAGATGAAACCTTGCCGATGACGTATAAGGCATTATTTCAAATTCCCTAAACACCGGAGAGATAAGGAAGAGAATCCCTTGTTAACCACTTCGAGCCGAGAAGTAGGAGTTCTTTTGGATTTTTAAACCCTCATATCTTAACCCGGGGCAGGGTAGTTGTCAGTTAGCTTGATCGAGCGTTCAAGTCTTATAGAGGAGTGTTGTCCTTCGAGGACCAATCACATCGTATTTCTCCCCATAGGTCGTACCTCATCAACCACAATGGTTAAACCTCACCAACCAGGAGTGAAACAGTTATAATCCTTTCGGAGCAATCAAGACAACCGGTGTCGCACGACTCGTTCCAAGAGAAGAAAAAAAAAGGGATGAGAAAGCCCGCTAAGTAAAAAAGAAAAAGCTAGAAAGCAAATGCTTAGGCAAAAATTAGGGCATCCCGCTGGGCTTCAAAAGAAAATCGAAAAGAACTCTAAGGATTCAGTCCAGGCAAAAATTAGGGAATCAAAAGAATGAAAAGAAAGGATATAAAGAAGAAAAATCCTCGAACAAGGACGAAGTCGTGTAGATACACACACCGAAAACGAAAAAGGAGTAACTGTCACTCCGAAACACCTTGTGAATCCTTTAACCAGTTGTTCCCAATGTTCAACAGACCTCTCGAAGAGGCGAGCGCTCGAGCTAAGTTAACTGGACTTTAGGATCGGAGATCATCACGTAGAAGGGGTGGGTACAAATCATAATTTGAGCCAAATATCCTTTGTTTCACGAACCGTGAACCCGACCACGATACAACCCTTAAAAGACCTAATTGAGGCAGGGTTTATTCTGAAAGCGCATTACGATAAGGTTGAGTAACCTGACTCCTGCATGATTTGCTAATCATATCCTTATTGTATTTTTCACTGATCACATCAGCACTACGTTTGAACTATTTGGTTCATTCGTCACTCACTAGCATGACACGTAAATGAGTGACAGTACAACATTTTTTCGAAATTTACATGAACACTGTATTAAAATTACCATTCGTGAATAGACAATTTTAATTGCAGGTCAGTAGCTGATACGGAGGAACTTCAACAGGGAATAGTCAATCAGGACTGAATCGTCAGAGGTCTGGATCAGAACGGTATGCTGCGAAGCCCGGTGAATTTGGGGTAATGACTTCCTGTGAGTTTGGAATCAGTTTGTCTAAGAACAAGTCCCGGAGTATCAGTTGATTATGAGGCAGTTTATGCAAGAAGCGGTTGATCGGAAGTGAATTTTCTCGAGACCCGATCAGGGGCAGTTATCCAGAATTCTTGCGATTTGAGGGCGGATCCCTCCAGTGTTCAATCAGAGCATGTTGAGTCGCTCATCGCTCGTTCAGGGGCAAACTACTTCAGAGATATTGAAGCCAACCATGCTGAGAGTTGATTAGCGGAGGATGAATCCTTCTGTTGTACAGATGTTGGGGCAAGCCATCTGAGGTTGTCTTGTTGCCAGTTGTTTTCTGTTTAGAATGAATTATTCCCAAAAGTCGGATTGGGGCAAGTTGAATTGTACTGGGGCAAGTTGTTCAAATGAGTTTGTTCACCCTAGCAAGAATTGAATGTCGGGGAATCACGCCATTACCCTTCCAAAACCTGAGCCTTCTGAAGAAGCCTTGCTGGCATTGGATTGTTATCCTACAGCCCAACCTGTTACTCGGCTCCATGATTGGTAGTCTGTATTCCCTGTGTTGATGTTGTTGAATCAAGAGTATTTTCTCAGCAGAGATGTACAGTTTGAGGTTGTTTCCCCTGAGCAGTTTGAGACTGCAGCAAATTGAGATGGCATTTATCCCTTATCAGAGTAGGGTCAAGATTAGCCTCGGTAGGGCGGGATTGATATCCCCGGCAGAGTATGGCCCTCCCAAGCATTGAACGTTGATTAGCCTAATGTGTTATTTTCCCAAGTGGGTTGAGACTAAAGCCTTCCCTGACCAGCAAATTTGGGTTTATTTCCCAAGCAGTGGGACTGATGCAATGTTGTATCCCCACAGAGTCCAAGTGTGACTCCCGTCCCCTCCGAGTCTAAGTCATTGACTCATCCCTCAGGCAGAGGTCGACGTTGATTCCCTCATTGAGTAACCTCCAGACGAGTAGACTTTGATATCAGCCAGAGAAGAGTTGTTTCTCAGCAGATTGCTTCGTACCTTATAAGGACTTAGGGTGTTCAAAAAAGACCGTTCAGGGTCGTTTTCCTCGGTGAAGGGAGATTCAAGTGCAGTGATCGATTGTTATCTTCCGCAGATGTCAGAGGTGTTTCCTTGATAGGATCAGTACATCTCCAATAGAGGTGTACCGTGAGTAGCTAAGGATTGATATCCCCGACAGTGTTGATACGCAGGTATTCCTCATCAGACTTGACGGTCCAGCAAGTGTTACCCGGAAGGGTCAGTCTCCGTAAGGCGTATGCGAGATTACCCTTAGCAGACCAGGATTGATATCCCCGAAGCAGGACGAGTCCTCCTTCTCCAGCAGAGTTCAGTGGCCTCTCCTTCGCAGAGTATGAACGCGAGATCGTGAGCATTGATATGTCTCCCCACGCAGAGATGATTCTCTTCCCCAAGCAGACGCATCCTGAAGGAACGTCACCTCATCAGCTGAGTCGCGCGCCGAAGCAGGTGTCTTCCCCAGCACCGGGTCACAAGTGCAGATTTCGTAGAAATGTTCGGGTGCCGAAGCTCGTGTTTTCCCCAGTAAAGTCGCCGAAGCAGGACTCTTTCCCCAGCACCGGGTCACAAGTGCAGGATTCGTAGGAAATTATTCATACGCCGAAGTATGCAGTAACTGATGGTACCAGACTGAAGTCTCCAGCGGAATTGGGATTCCCCTCAGAGCCGTATTCTCTCCCGAAGTCGGATGATTCCCTCTTCCCCCAGTAGAGTGTTGGAACAGCTGATGTTGTATTCCCCTGTAGAGTTGTACTCTTCCCCGAAGTCAGATGATTCTTTCTTCCCCAGCGAAATTGAAACTCCTCATCAGAGTCGTACTCTCCAGTGAAGGGGAATGATTTCTCTTTCCCCGACTGAGTCTGCAAACCCCCAAGAGAGCCGAATCCTTGGAAGCAGTTGGGACCATGAGTGGATTTTCCCTGGCAGAGTATTAAACAGCCGATGCGGTATTTCCCCAGAGTCGCACTCTCTCCAGCAAAGCAGAATGACTTCTTCTTCCTCAGCCAAGCTTGCAGATATCCAAGAGAGCCGAATCCTTGGAAGTTGATCAGACCATGTTTAGTTGTTTCCCCAGTGGAGTGTTGAGCAGCTGAAGTTGTTTCCCCACAGAGTTGTTATCCCCAGAAGAGTAGCCGAGAAGGCCACGCAGTCTATTCTCGCGATTGGTATCGCTTTCCTTCAGTAGGTCCAGGTTCTCGTAGAGCTTCGTCCCCTGCAGTAATCAGCTGAAGTTGTTTTTCCTGCAGCAGTCAACCGAAGACCATTTCCCCAGACGGAGTCCAATTGATATTGACATGTCCATGTTCTCCTCAGCAGGATGATTCCTCCATCTGAGTAGTTCTCTCTCCTTGACAAGAGGAGCCCCCCCTCGGCATTTATTTTGCTGACGGGATCGCATCATCGTGCATGATTGCATAGCATTTAGCATGAATGCATAGCATTTAGCATAAATGCATAACATGCAACATAAACACATAGCATTTCCACCGTGTGGAGCATGGCGCTGAAGCATATGCATCATAAACATGATCTAGGTTGTTACCATTCTTGTTTTACAGGTGTTCCGCCGAAGGATCAATTGCTCAGGACGATTCCTGACATTCTCCCCAGTGAAGTCGCGTACTCAAGATGATTCTCGAGATCCCAGCGAAGTCTTCAGTTCAAGATGATTCTTGAAATCCTCAGCAGGGCCGTTTGCTTAAGATAATCCTTAAGACCCCAGTGCAGTCTCCAGAGTTGGTTGCTCAGATTGATACCTAGAGTCCCCAGCGAAGATCGCCCAGGACGATTCCTGAAGCCTCAAGAGAGCCGAGTCCTTGGAAGCTGCTCAAGCCGTGATTGGTTTGTACCCGGCAAGAGTTGTCCAGGAAGATTCCTGGAATCCCCAACAGAATGTTTGCTCCAGAATGGTTATCGGTTCAAGATGATTCTTGAAGGTGCCCGACGGAGTTGTTTGTTCAAGATGATTCTTGAAGTCCTCAGCAGCGTTGATTTATCCAGAATGAATTCTGGACCCCCGGAGCGGAGTTGCTTGATAGTTCTCCAAATTCCCCAGCGGCGAAGCGTTATCCCCAACAGGTTTTCCAACGGCGAAGTTAGAATCTCTCCTGAAGACTCCATGATTGAGGTCTGACCGTGTTAATGAAGCGGTATGATCGGCTACGTATTACCGGTTACCGTGTGACCAATTCCCCAATGAAGTTTCTCCACTTTGACGGCGAGGTCAGATGTGTGTTTCCAGCGGCGAGGTTGGATGTTTGTTTTGACGGCGAGGTCAGATCATGTTTGTTTCCGGCGGCGAGGTTGGACGTTTGTTTTGACGGCGAGGTCAGATCATGTTTGCTTCCGGCGGCGAGGTTGGACGTTTTTTTTGACGGCGAGGTCAGATCATGTTTGTTTCCGGCGGCGAGGTTGGACGTTTGTTTTGACGGCGATGTCAGATTATGATTGGTTCCGGCAGCGAGGTTGGATGTTTGGATTTGACGGCGAAGTCAGATTATGTTTGTTTTCGGCGGCGAGGTTGGACGTTTGTTTTGACGGCGAGGTCAGATCATGTTTGTTTCCGGCGGCGAGGTTGGACGTTTGTTTTGACGGCGAGGTCAGATCATGTTTGTTTCCGGCGGCGAGGTTGGATGTTTGTTTTGACGGCGAGGTCAGATCATGTTTGTTTCCGGCGGCGAGGTTGGATGTTTGTTTGACGGCGAGGTCATATCATGTTTGTTTCCGGCGGCGAGGTTGGATGTTTGTTTTGACGGCAAGGTCAGATCATGTTTGTGTTCGACGGTGATGTTGGATGTTTGTTTTGACGGCGAGGTCAGATCATGTTTGTGTTCGACGGCGATGTTGGATGTTTGCTTTGACGGCGAGGTCAGATCATGTTTGTGTTCGACGGCGATGTTGGATGTTTGCTTTGATGGCGAGGTCAGATTATGTCTGTTTTGGCGGCGATGTCAAAAGATTATGTCCGACGGCGATGTCAGATTTAGTTCTCCAGCGGCGATGCGGGGTATTTTGATTGTCCGACGGCGATGTCAGGTGGTTTAGTCTTCCAGCGGTGATGTTGGGTGTTTTGGTTGCCTGAAGACGATGTCAGAAGAAGTTAACGTGGATAACTGACGGCGATGTCAGATCAGTATCTCTCCAGCTAGTTGTTGTGCAGCTAGTATTGCAGTATTCGAAGATTTGTTCCCCGCAGAGTATCGTGTGCTCGTGCAGTTGGCAAATTTTCGGGTTACCGGTATTCAACCGTCTCGCACCTTGATTGGCTGAGGGCCGTTCGCTCCTCACCCAGTCAGGTTCAAGCCGTTTGAATAGGGGCAGCTGTTGCACCCCAAAATTTGACCAACAATTATTTATCCATCAAGTGATTGAAGGTTGATACCTTCATCAGAAAGTTCAAGAGATCCTCAGAGAAATTGGTTGAAACCAAGGTTGTGTGCATCATAGCTTGAGAGTTGTGAGAGCTCCTCAGATGATTCTGAGACTTTGAGAATGAACTTGAAGCTTTGAGAAAGCCTATGAGATGTCTTGAAAGCCATCATGAAGCCCATAGAAGTCATTATGCAAGAATGCAAGAGATTCAGCCATGGATGGTAGAATTAGGGTTTGACTGGGTCAACCCTAGGTCAACTGAGGATTTGGAGAAGGTTGAGACCCAATCCAAGAGCCATGAGATCATGGAATGATGTATGGAGATGTTATAAGGATGATTCCTAGACCAACTCATCATGATTGAGGAGTTTGAGAAGTTTTAAGCTAGGGTTTCTAAGGATTGACAGAGTAAAGTACCCTAGTTTGATCCCTATCTTCCAGGCAGTTTTAGCTCAAGATGTGATTGTCATCTCATCTTCCCCACAACATGAATATTTTAGAGCTTGTTCTTAGCTTTAATTTAAGTGGTAGAAGTCCTTGATAGGATGTGCAGAGCTCAAGTTATGGTTTTGACAAATTACAGGTCATCTGAGGTATGTGAATCTGGGTCCTTGAAAGTCACCCAACTTGCAGACAACGTTTGCCCTAGTAGGATGATTCCTATGATCTCTTGGTAAACATGAATGTTGAAGAGCATCTTCTTATATTTCTAGAGAGTACTAGAAGTCCTTGATAGGATTTGTAGAACTCAACTTATGGTTTGTACAAGACAAGGGTATTTTGGTCATTTGGAAGTTATAGGTCATTTCAAGGAAGGGCCATATCTCCTACTTCCAAGCCTCAAATGAAAATACTCAAAACATCAAAGTTGTTCAAAATGGCATTTTAAGCCTAGGAAAGTGGTCATGAGTTGTTGGAAAAGCTTGTAGCAAGAATTGACAAGAATGGGTGAAAATGACCTAAAAATGGCATATAAGTTAAATAAGTTCAAATTGGAAAATGGTTTGAGAGATCTACAAATCCAAAATAGGTCATGTAATATGTCATTTTGAATCTAAACAACATTTTGGAAACAATGGTTTAGGCACAATTTTGATTTGAGGCCTAGAAATTGGACTTGCTTTGTAATGTTGTTACTTGCATCATAAGGCAACTATGAGAAACTCAAAATAGTTGAACATACAAGCATGATAAGCATTCATATCCTTCCAATATCTCATGAGAGGAGATTTTGACATGTAATTGAGGGGCTGTACCAAGCTTGTCATGAGATGGCATGAGATATGAGATGAATCCATAAGTTCATGACATGATAAGTTGGAATTCTCATAAGCACATTCCAGCAGCTTCTAGAGCCTTCCATTGCGTCCTATATATTGAGTAGAGATGGTTTGTTAGAAGGTTGGTGATTATTGGTTAGTGCTAGGGCAAAAGAGAGAGTGAGATGCAATTCCTTCCATTTTTGCAATTCAATATCAATCTGCCATAACTCTCCATTCCAACTTCATTCTTCTACACAAACCTTTCCTTCTGATTACCATGAGCACCTGCATACCATTTTGAAGCCTCATCCATGGAAGATTGAGAGTGTAACATCAAAATTGCCAAGAGTGCATATTGCTCTCAAGATCAAGATACAAGCTTGTAACATCAAGTATTTTGCAAACAGAACTCTTATCATCCACTAGGGATCAATCTTGGCAAGTCTCAAGGCCTGAAGTGGAGTGGAACCTGCTCTGCCATCAACAAGCACCAGGTTTGCAAAACCTCTTCTACCTTCTTATTTATTCTGTTTTAGATTGAATGGTTAGGATAAAAGTGATTAGAGATCAATAGGGATCAGATCTAGAAGCTTAGAGCACATTCTATGAAGTTTGACATGGTGACACGATTCTTTCATTGAGCAAGAACTCATTTAATTTGGAGTGTTAATGCATGTGTTTTAGCTTAGATTAATCAGGGACATGAGGTGAGCACATTAGTATCAAGAAATTGGAGAAATATGAGAGTGGAGGTTTGAGTATTCATGGTGAGGTCATTATCGGGTTTCTAATTCCAGGGGGTTTCAGTGAGAACCAACACCATGGTTGTACTCAGCGTGGGAAGTAGAGCATTTTTTCTCTTTATAGTTTGTTTTTTCATTGAGAAATGAAGGAGTACGAGGGAGAGAAAGGTCATGCATGGGACCTGGTTCTTTTCATGGAAACCCTAGCTCAAGGTAGGGGACGAAGTCACAACCGTTAGATCAGGTTAAAAACCTTTGACCCAAAACTTAATCTGATGGCTGGAGTTTAATTAAAAAAATGGAGGGAATATCTGAGCCATGAAACGATGCGTTTCATTAAAACGCAACCTCTGGGCCTAACCTCAATCTTGCTAATAACACCCCTAGTGCAAGCCCAATCCACATTTGCACTAAAATTCCTTACTTTCTGCACCAACAGTTTTTTTCTTTTTCTTTTATTTTTCAATGATTTTCTGAAGTAGGGTGGGCCTGCACGCCCTTTGATTTTCACCCCCCACCAGCGAGCCCAATGGAAAATGAACTTTAACCTCTTGCTATCCACACCGAGCTTTTATCCTTTTCTTTTGATTTTTTAAGTTGATTTTCTGAAGTCGCATGGGCTTAAGGGCATTTGCTAATTGCACCCCAGTTTCTTGGCCCACCATCATAAATGAACTGAGCGCCTCTTCTAAACGCACCCCCTCCCCCATTTTATTTTAATTTCTTGATTTTAATTTCTTTTATTTTTCTTGCACTTTAAATAATTCATAGAAAATTGGAAAATGAATATTTTTAATTGGTTGTTTTTGCTAACATTTTCTACTTCTGTCTAGAAAAATATGAATAAATAAAATTAGCATTTTATTTTTTTAAATATTTTTAGTACATTTTTCTTTTTAATAGGGTTTTAATAGTTTTAGGTGAATACTCAATTTTGTAGAATTTAGTTTAGGACCTTCCCTTAATCTTTTTGATTCATTCTTTTTAGTATGATTAGATATTGAGCCTTAGTTCCCTCTGGATTTATTTCATGATTTTTAGGTTAAAATTTGAGTAGTTTGTTTAGGCTAGCATTAGCATAACAAAATTAGGGTTTAGGTTTAGCATAGGTGAAGTAAATCATTTTCTTTTAGGAGTTTTTGACTTGATTTTTGGGTATGGGACTATAGGGATATTGTGGGTAAGTATAATAGACCCTTGTGAGTAAGCATTAGATTTTCCCCCCTTTCTTTAGTATTTTCAGAGTATTTTCTGAATAGGACTGTTTGTGTGGCATGTTTTGTGTTGATTGTCTATCTTTGGGGTTTATCTTTGGGGAATTGTTGTGGGGCTTGGTTTGCTTTGAAGACTTTGTTGAAGTAGCATGATGAAGGAGAAGATTGAAGACTAGAGACCCAGAGGTTGAGAGGTTGGAGCTTGCAAGGAGGCATGGATTGAGGTCCCAGCATAGGAGCTTGTTCTCTGTTTGTGAGGTTTGAGATCCTGAAGTTTGAGGGAAATTCATGGTACTTTCCTGAGGAAGGCACTATGGATGTCTTTCATTCTTTCTTCTCACCTATTTCCCAAGTATCCAATGATGTTGGAGCCTTCATGTGATTTTAGTTTCTCCTGAGGAGGAATGTAAACTGATCACAGTTGTTGAGCCACATGGGATACGATTCCTAAGTGGAAGCCCCCTAGTATTTTCCTGAGGAAGGTCCTATGGGTCTGTTCACTTAGTTCCCTTAGTTCATCTAGGATTTCTTAAGTATCCAATGATGTTGGAGCCTTCATGTGAGTTTAGTTTCTCCTGAGGAGGAATGTAAACTGATCACAGTTGTTGAGCCACATGGGATATGATTCCTAAGTGGAAGCCTCCTAGTACTTTCCTGAGGAAGGCACTATGGGTCTATTCACTTAGTTCCCTTAGTTCATGTAGGATTTCTCAAGTATCCAATGATGTCGGAGCCTTCATGTGAGTTTAGTTTCTCCTGAGGAGGAATGTAAACCGATCACAGTTGTTGAGCCACATGGGATAAGATTCCTGAGTATAAGCCTCCTAGTGCTTTCCTGAGGAAGGCACTATGAGTCTGCCTACTTAGCTCCCTTTCTTTGGTAAGCTTGTTTTGAAGCTTGAAGACTGGGATTGATTTCTTTTGATTAGGGTCTTGCTTTAGGGCTTTGCTTAGAGGTAGATTAGGGTTTTGTTTTTAGGGTTAGGATTAGGGAGAGCTTAGATGTAGATAATTTCTTTCTCAAACATGGATGGTATTTCATTTCTTTTATCTGTATGACTGCAGTTTACTGTTTATTGCTTGATAGCATGTTGTTTATTTTTCAGTATGATTACTGTTAGTTCATGAATGGCTTGAGGTCGAGACGAGCTTGTGGAGGCTGAAGCCCCACACACATTTCCTCCCTCACTTGCATTGCATGCATTTTACTGTTAAGCTGATGCTTTGTCTGTTTTGGTGTATCATTGACATGATCCCTTAGGACTCTCATTTCCTTTGATAAGGATTTGATGATAGACTTTTAGGTTGAAACCTATGCATGACAACTTCTAGGAGTTCCCTGTTCAAACCTCAACCATAGGATGAATCCATGGCATGATAACAGTAGGACTTGATAGTCTCCCTCCTAGTTGGGCCTGTTCTCTTCTCATCTCAAAACAGTTTAAGATACAGTAATCATGAATGATTTCTTTCGTACGTTACGAGCCTTAAGCTATCTGAGAAAGGATTGTGGGAGAGTTCCTTTTCCACAGTCTGGATGTTTAGTATGGTACCCTTTGGGTGACATGCGACGCATTCACTCTCAGGTCATAGTCTCTAGTGCGGTTGAAATCGCAAACACAATAAAAAACACTTCTTTCAAAACAGGAAATAAACCGTAGTTTCCCGAACTACGTGAGCTCTGATCTCTCATGCCTGTTGAGAGTACGTAGGCACAAGATGGCGAAGTCTTGGCGAGCTACCTTCCCCCACAACCCTTCGTAGGCCGAACTACGTTGACTCTGATTTCTCATTCTCTGATGAGAATACGTAGGCATAAAGTGCGACGCTTTGCCGAGTCATTTTTCTTTTCTTTTTCAGCCAGCCTTGATAGGTAGATAGAATAAAACCAACCCATCCGAGTAAACAAACAAGCGTGGATCCCGTCGAGTACGACGGACGTGAGGGGTGCTAATACCTTCCCCTTGCGTAACCGACTCCCGAACCCAGACAATGGTTGCGATGACCTTGTCTTACCCTTTTTTCGTCAGGTTTTTCCGATCGTTTCCTTTCCCGCTCTGAGGGATAAATAACGAAAGGTGGCGACTCTTCTGTCCTGCCGGCACCTTATTTTCGCGCAAGCGACACACCTTGCTAGATTCAGGCATCTTACCCTTGCTGACTTATTGTAACTGTTAAGCATGAACCTAAAAGTCATATAAGTTAAGTAATTAATGTATAAGATCATCATGTAATTGTAGTAGTGTCTGTTTTTTTGATGTAGGTGACTCGGTTTTCTGCACAATTCCCTTATCTTTTTGATTTGGATTTTGTAGGAGTCTAAGATCATCATGTAAATAAATGGTACGTAAATGTAAGAATAACTTACATGTATGGGTAATAAAACCTTTGAATACTACAAGGTTCATAATGGTGTTCAACCTACCTCATCATCTAAGAAAATGAGATTTGACGGCCATGCAACATATGATCCTATTGCGTCTCCCACCACTGTTGCATCCGAAACATCATCTGGTATAGGCAACAACGCACCCCCTCTAAAGCAATATCAACCGATACTTTCAAAAATCCAGCAATGAGCGGTTTATGGTGAAGTAAGTCTCGCAAAGTGTTATGCACTTTTCCCTTGCCAACCATGCAATAAGTTGGTGATGATAAATAGAGCCGACAAGGTGAAATGCCCTAAAAAATAATTAATATAATTAATGTGTCAATTAAGAAAATTGTGCTAAATTAATTTCAATGTAATATATACTAGTGATACTATTTTTATCAATAGTATCTTTACACTCTGGACCGCGCCTTTCTGACATGTATCTCTCTTTGTCCTTTTGCAATTCACGAATTTGAGCTTTCAATTCTTCCAAATCTCCATCACTTGTTTATTGCTAGGCTTTTTATTATTTGGCTGCTTATACAATTTTGTTGGAGTGACACCAAATCCCTTACCCCTCACACGCCCAGAATACTCAGGAATATTTAACACTCGACTCAGTACGCTCCTACAATCATCGTCCTCGGCTGCAGTTATAATCTGGGAAAGACTCTCCTGAAATATAGATAAAAACATAAATATATTATACACTTTTGAGTTTATGAAAGAACTAATATTGTACTTACACATTGCTCAAATACTTTTTGAACTTCTTCCTGAACGACTCCATCTCTTCCCACACAGGCAGCCTTCCACAAAATATGGTCCGGAAGAGATGTTGCATCACTTTTTCCTCTTTTAACTACACATTAAGACAGATAATAAAGCATGCATATCACATTATATATACTTACTATTTTTTGTAACTATATCATATTAAAGCATTTATATATACTTACTATTTTTTGTTGTAAGCGTGCATATTCCAAACGCCCTTTTTTGTATGGATATGCGGGTTTTGATGCTCGTTGCCGATTTACGTCACTCACAACCTGAAAAAATAAGTTTAAGTCATATCAGAACTCATGTGGAAGAAGTATATATATTATACATTGTTCATGATAAGTTAGAATTACATGGAATTCTTGGGTTCTTCGCTTGGCAATAAATGTTTCCCATTCTTCAACTGAAATCAGATCAACATACTTCTTTGGACGCTCTGATTCGACAAATTTTCCATCAAAATCTTTAAGAAACTTGTTCGTTAAAAACGCTCTAAATCCTCTTAGTCGTTTTCCGGCCAATTGAAGACAATATTTTTTCCGGTCGTCATCAATATTAAAAGATCTCTGCAAACAAATAAACATACATATAGTAGGTTAGTATAAGTAATTTAAAGACATAACCATCAACATAATTAAAAAATATCAGATATCATACCTGTATCTCGCTCCAAATTTTGTCTTTAGTCGGTTTTAACGAAGGAATTCTCCAATTATCGCAAGTGATTGGAATTTGCGAACGAACAAGTGCTCCAATGTAACTTGTCAACATCGCACTGTTAGACTCAATTAATTGATTTGTTTCATTCCAATGCACATCATACTTTATACCTTTATCTCTCGCACGAATGATTTTTTTCATAATCGTTATTACTCTTGTAATATCTCCTTCCACGTCTTGTGTTGGTTCGTTTCCATCATGTTTAGAAGTATCATGTAATTTTTCCTCGTTGGTAGCCATAATACCTATAATTCAGAAAAACCAAATTATGAAATGAATGACAAATATATATGAAAAGAAAAACATATAAATAAGAAATATATAAATAAGAAAAGCATATATATAATTTTATTAAATGACATAATATGTAATTTTATTGAATGATATAATATGTAATTTTACAAGTACCATTGTCACTAACATCTCTTTCTTTTCTTCGTTGGAACGTGGTTTACTTATCTCTTAACAACACGGACGGATGGATTGATCCAAATTCCCTCGTTATGATCATTTCTAATATATGATTCATCCGCTCTAATATTTTCATCTTGATCATCTATAATATAAGATTCCTTCTCAACATTAACATCACCCTGATCTCCAATGTTATCATCGATTACTTTGTTGGAAAAAAGAACTATAGATCATTTCGTACTTGTTGGATCAGTGACATAGAACACTTGTTTAGCTTGCGTGACTAGAATAAAAGGCTCATCTTTGTATCCCACCTTATTAAGATCCACTTGCAAAAATTCTGACTTATCCATTCGTATGCCACTGTTATTTTCAACCCACTTGCATCCAAAGATAGGAATCTGAAACTTATAATAATCAAACACCCAAATGCACTCGATAACCCCAAAATACGACAGATTTGCATATTTGGGTTTAAGTCCTTCACACGTGAAATGTGCATTGCTTCAGCAAGCACGGTGACACCACTATTTTGCATTGTACTTTTATCATCTTGTTCTTTAGTATAAAATGTGTATCCATTAATTGCATATGCACTATAAGAAAACACATGCAAACTTGGACGATATGCTAAACATCTCAACCTTTCTGTTATTGAAGCGGGATCAGAATAAAACGTTGAAAATATATGATCTTTGAACCATGTTATAAAACTTTGATTGTGCTCACGTACTATTCAATTTTCATTTCTATTCAGATTTAAACCTCGGAGAACATCCTTGTTCATTTCAACATAAGACTCAACCTCAGTGTCATTGTGCAGAAAATACAAATGCACTTGCTCTCGTTCATCCCTTGAAATGGTCACAACTTTATTTCCAATTAACTATTTTCCTATTATTTTTTCAACAACATGAGATTTTGGAAGGCCAATGGATTGAACATTGGACAAATATTCAGTACAAAACTCAATCGCTTCTTCAACAATGTATCGTTCAACAATACAACCCTCTGGTTGACTTTGGTTTTTCACATACCCTTTCAATATCTTCATATAACGTTCAATAGGGTACATCCATCTCATATAAGCTGGTCCACACAATTGTGTCTCTTTCACAAGATGAACAACTAGATGTACCATTATGTCAAAAAATGATGGAGGAAAATACATTTCAAGCTTACACAAAGTAATAACTATTTCTTTTTGCAATGTTGGTAAGATCGCAGGATCGATCACCTTACTACAAATTGACCTGAAGAAAAAACACAATTTAGTTATTGCGCTTCTCACTTTTTATGGAAAAATAGAACGTATACCTATTGGTATAAAGTTTTCCATTATAACATGGAAATTATGTGTCTTTAAACTCTTTAACTTGAGGTCTTTCATAGAAATAAGTCTTCTAATATTTGAAGAGTATCCTTCTGAAACTTTAACTTCACTTAGAAACTTACACAATATCTTTTTCTCCTTTCTAGATAAAGTATAAGCAGCAGGTGGTAGATATGTTCGATTTCCTTTCTTCAAGGGTCCTAATTAATTTCTTATTTCCATCGCTACCAAGTCCTTTCTTGATTTAAGGCCATCCTTAGACTTTCCTTATATATTGAGTAATGTACCAATAACACTTTCAAATACATTTTTTTCAATATGCATAACATCAAGAAAATGTCTTACATACAACGACTTCCAATACGACAACTCAAAAAAAATTGACCTCTTCTTCCACCCACGCGTGACAAGCATATGAGCAAAAGGCTTTCCAAACTTAGTACTCACATCTTTCACCTTTTCAAAAATTTGTTCACCCGTCAATGTAGGTGGAGCTCTACCTTGTTCTGAATTTCCATTAAATGCTTTTTTCCACCCACGGTAGTGATGATTAGAATTTAAGAATCTACGATGACCGAGAAAGACATTCTTCTGACCAAATTCAAATCGCGTCCAATCTGTGTTTTCTTCACAGATAGGACACACACATTGACCTTTAATGTTATACCCCGATAGATTTCCGTATGCTGGAAAATCATTAATTGTGCCAAACAACATCGCCCTTAAATTGAAACTTTATTTCCTATATCCATCATAAACCTCCACACCGCTCTCCCACAAACTCTTTAAGTCTTCGATTAAAGGTGTCAAGTATACGTCTATGTCATTCCCTGGTTGTTTAGGGCCAGAAATTAACATAGATAATATCATGTACTTACGCTTCATACATAGTCATGGAGGTAGGTTATAAATCATAATAATTACAGGCCATGTGGAATGTGAGATACTTTGTAGACAATGTGGATTCATTCCATCAGTTGATAATGCCAAGCGAAGGTTTCTAGCTTCTTCTCCAAAATTAGGATACTCATTATCAATTTTCATCCACTGTGGTGAATCTGCCGGATATCGATACTTCCCATCTATAATTCTATCATCTGCATGCCAAGTCAAGTGTCTTGCATTTGTTTCACTACGAAACATGCGTCTAAATCTTGGAATTATAGGAAAATACCATAATACTTTTGCTGGTGACAACTTTTTCTTATACCGAGATACACCGCATTTAGGACACTTGTTTAATGATGCATATTCATTTCGAAACAAAATGCAATCATTTGGACAAGCATGTATCTTATCATAGCTCGTGCCAATAGAGCATAACATTTTTCAGCTTCATAGGTTCGATTGGGAAGAACATTATCCTCTGGAAGCATCTCTTTGATAAAGGCTAATAACTCCGTGAAACTTTTATCCGACCATCCATTACCCGCCTTTAAGTTGTACAACTTTAATACCACAGACAATCTTGTGAAAGTAGTACAACCTTTATACAACGGTTTCTTTGCATCGCTTACCAACCTCTCAAACATCTTGGGACAATCCTGAAGATCTTCTTCAAGTGCTTCTGCAATCTCTTCGACTCGATCACAATCATATGTATCCCTGCCATTGTCATTTGAAGCATATGTCGTATTATCCCCCCGTTCAACATTCTTATTACTTATCTCACCATGTAATGTCCAACATATATAACTTTGATCAATTCCATGTCTCTTTAAATGAGATTCTAACTGAACTGCGTCAATCCGACGCCCATAATAGCAACCTAAGCAAGGACATGTGATCCTACTGGGGTCTTTGGCGTGTTCAACAGCAAACTTAACGAATTTTGATGCGCCATTCTCGTACTCTTTTTACAATCGATTAGAAGACATCCATTTTTTATCCATACTAATTAAGTAGGATAAACTAAACTAAGAAAGCTAAACAAAAACATCGAATACTTGTAACACCTGTAGAGAAATCACCAACTTCTAGAACTACATAGTAGGACTTTGGAAACGATCACAATCTTACTCTTCACAGGTAACCCATATAACAAATTCACTAAGTTAGTAGTTATACCTAATATAACCACTTTATCACTTAAGTTCAAGAAATTACTCAACAAAACCATAATATTTAACAAGTAATTCACGAATATTCAAACATCAACAATATATATTCAAACATCAATAATTAATTCAAGTATTCATCAACAACAACATTAACGTATATACAAAATTAACAGACATAATTAATTCATTTACTTTCATCAACAACATCAACATCATTAACATCAACACTAACAACATCAACAACAACATTATCGTTACTTAGTTCAAGTTTCCATCAACAACCAAAACATTAACATATATACAAAATTAATTCATTTACTTTCATCAATAACATCAACATCATTAAAATCAACACTAACAACATCAACAACAACATTATCGTTACTTAACTCAAGTTTCCATCAACAACAAAAACAACATTATCCTTTAGCAGCGCTTTCGTAGATTACCCATATAGCAGCGCTTTCTCAAAGCGCTTTCGTAGGTCCCCTATTTAGCAGCGCTTTTTCAAAGTGCTTTCGTAGGTCCCCCATTTAGCAACGCTTTTTATAAAGCGCTTTCTTTTGTAATACAAAACTGCCACCTTTAGCAGTGCTTTTCTAAAAGCGCTGTCTAAAGTCAGCTCTTTTTTTCCTTACTCTTTAGTAGCGCTTTCTGTAAAAGCGTTATCTTTTCTGCGCTGCCAAAAATCATTTTTGGCGTAGTGTGTGTGTGTGTGTGTGTGTGTGTGTGTCTATATATATATATATATATATATATATATATATATATATATATATATATATATCAAACTCAAACACAATAATAAAAAGTAAAATACAACATATAGATTTAATAAACTCAACTAAAAAACAACAACAAAAAAAAACAATCAACAACAACATCAATAAACAACCGCTAGGGTTTAGGGTCTCAACAATAACAACAACAACAACAACATCAATAAATCTATAACATAAATATGTTTAAACAACAAAAACAACAAGAGAAATTCTCTAGGATTTCAAATAACAACAACAACAACAACAACAACAACAATAATATGAAAAAAATATGAGTAGTGATTTTTGAAGTACCAGATTTTCTAAGGAGTAGTAAAAGAAAATAATTTGGATATCTGAAGAAGAAATAAGATGTATGTATTTATGACTCTCGTTGTTTAGAATTTTTTTTAAGAGCTCTTATATATATATATATATATATATATATATATATATATATATATATATATATATATATATATATATATATATATATATATATATATATATATATATATATATATATATATATATATATATATATATATATATATATATATATATATATATATATATATATATATATATATATATATATATATATATATATCAGAGAAACATATTCACCTCGGTTGGAAAAAAAAGCTGAGAAGAAATGTGGCGTATTTTTATATTTAAAATAAAATATTCAAGAAGACGCCATTTTTAATAAGATAAAAACATAACCTAAAGTTGTTGGGATTCGAAACATGTACAGTGAATAAGTTTACCTCCTCGATTTTCAAAATAACCGCAGAATATATTGTATTTTTTTATTTATAAAAAATAGGGCGTGTCCAGGAACTTTACCTTGATTTTTTAATATGTGAGGTGAAATCATTGTCTTGAATGTAGTTTTTCTAATAATGACTTTATAAATGAGAGAACTAACACATCTATCACCTTAAAGTTTTGGGTGAATGTGTGATTGTGTTGCTCATAAAAAAAAACGGCCACATGAATGTAAATGATCCGTCATGTTGACCCCCAAATTGATGTCCCAACAGTGATATCAGAGCTTGGTTTGAGTGAGGGATCGACTTTCTTGTATCAAAAGTACTCCTCGTAAGTGGTGGGTAGGAGGTATCCAATTAAAGAGTGTCAACATAGGTATAAATGTATATGGACAAAAGAGCTTCTGTTTTAGAGGGAGTAATGTGAATAAACTCACATTTGAGGCAGAGTATTAATAAAAAGAAAGTGTGAGTTAAAAAATGTTGAGATACAAAGTGTGAGAAAGCCACACATTGATTAGAGAAGTTGAGATTGAGCACTTTATAAATGAAGAACCCACACACCTATCACTTTAATATTTTAGGTGAATATGTGGTGTGTTAGTCACAAGGTGGATTGCTCATAAAGAATAAATTCCCATGAATGTAAATGCTCCCTCATGAGCGAACCCACACTTGTCACCTTAAGATTTTTGGTTAATAGTTTTTTTATTAAAATAGATTTTAATTCTCTTTATACTAAGTGACGAACATATCCTATTAGTATGATGTTGCATGACATGATCATTGTGTGATAGAGAAAATAATTGAGTATTTGTTTAAATATTTTAAAACTCTTATATTAATAATTCAACTATTATTCTCTATCATATGAGAGAATTTAACATGTCAATTATATATAAACAAATATTATTTTTTTAATATAATACTATTTTATAAAGACTTATATTGAGGATATTATAGTCTTATGTTATTGACGAAAGTTTACGACTACTATTGTTATATCCTCAATATTATTAAAAAAATTACATTCTTATTTATTTTGCTGAGATATAACATATTTCTCAAATATGTGTGATTATAATTGTAGCACTTGAATTTTGAGTGAGTTATTAAGAGTTGTATATAATCTTATATATTAAAATTATAGAGATTTGATCTCACTCAAATGATGAGAAATATTTTATATGACTATCATATTCTTTCATGTGAAATTATATAAATAAGTTATATATTTTATTTACGTCCAAAATATGTGGTTGAATTTGTATAACTCTAATGATAATATATTATACAACCATGACTATATATTGTTTTGCACTAAAAATAAAATAAGTATCTCATTATTTAAATATTATATCGTTGGAATATTTAATACTAGTAGACTCTGATAAATTTTTATCCTAACACTATTACAAAAAACACATTTAACCTCTGACGCAAAGTTGATTTAACCTTAGTTACAAAGACAAGGTAACAAAGAGCGTCATGAAAACTCTCCACTATACCTCATTGATTTTAGAATAATCGAGGGTGTTGCGGTGGAAATAGGATCACAAACTATTAATGAGTTTGAATCGCAATTCAATTCACAACCGCTCTTTGATTTATCCGAAGGAAAAGGTCAAAAGAGGGAAAACCTATTTTTGCATCGTAAACACAATGCGGGGAAAGATCTAGGGTTCGGGGGTTGGTTAAATTTAGGGAAGGTATTAGCACCCTAAACTTCTGTAGTACTCTACAGGAACCTTTTGTTCAGACGTTTACTATTTGCTTTATTCATTTGCTTAAGGTATATGTACATAAGATTAAAAGTGAGAAAGGAGACCTAAGGGGTTAATTCTAAGTTTACTCGGCAAGACATCACATCTTGTGCCTACGTATCCTTACGGGAGTGGAATCAGAGTAATCGTAGTTCCCCTCAAAAGGGAGGTTAGAGACTTCTTGACTGTGGTCAAGGTCTCAATGGGGAATAAACATGTCTTAAGGACACGCTTACGCGGAGTGTAGAAACTCCAAATCTCTACGTTGAATTGTTAAGTGAATTAGGGTTAGGTTAGGTTAGGGATTCCACGGCGGGAAACCCTAAAATGAGCGCGGCGGCTCTTTGACCTAATGCTAGGGGTAAAATTGTAATCTTGCCTACGGCGAGGCATTTGTGAAAATTTAGGGTTGAAAAGGTGTAAGGGTTGAAAATGTGAGGACTATTGACACGGCGGTCAAACGGCTAGACCTAATTCCTTCGGAGGATAAAACTGTAAAAAAAATGTGAAAATATGACAAATCATTATATGGAGGAATAATTAAGGTACAAAAATAAGAAAAGTAATAAAGGCAGAGGGTATAAAGAAACAAAGAAACATTTTTGAAAACATGAAGAATATGAAAATATGTAATGACACTTAGAATGAAGTGAGGGAGGAAAATAGTGTGGGGCTGTGGCCACCACAAGCACATCTCAACCTCAAGCATGCAAATGAAATGCAGGAATAAAGAAAATAAAAGGTACACAAAATGACACGGCAAACATAAGGAGTTCCTTACGAAAAGGTTTTAATTTTTTAATATTTTAATTATGTAAAAAAATGTTTTAATTTTTTTAATATTTTAATTATATATATAAAAAGGTTTTAATTTTAAAATGGAATTACTTAGTTAAAAAAAATTTAAGTTTAAATTATAAAAAAAATGTTAAGTTTAAATTATATATAAAAAAAAAATGTTTTTGGGAACAAAAAGGTTTTTTTAGAAAAAAATGTTTACGGGAACAAAAAAAGGCTTTTTTTGGAAAAAAATGTTTACGGGAACAAAAAAAGGTTTTTTTTTGGGAAAAAATGTTTACGGGAACAATTGGGAAAAAAAAAGATTTTTTTTTGGAAAAAATATTTACGGGAACAAAAAAGGTTTTTTTTGGGAAAAAATGTTTTAGTTTTAATAAAAAAGGTTTTGATTTTGAAAAAGGTTTTGATAAAAAAAAATAACAATAGAATTGCAAATGCAAACAGACAATTAATGGACATGCAAACAATCCTATACGACACAATCATGGTTCATACAGATCAAAATCTACGGATCTAAACAACAATGAAGGTTAACATGGCAAGGATGCAAATAAATATGAAAAATGCAAAGGATTTAGTAATTTAACGGACCTAAACACATTAACATGGCAAAATATGCACATAAACATGAAAAGGCAAAAGGTTTAGTAATTTAACCTACGAAGCGGAGGTTTGCTTCGGTAAATGTGAAAAAGGTTTGAATAAGGGAACACTGGAGAGCTCCAATCCTTCTAACGAGTTGTGGGAACGACCGCCTTTCTTCTCTGGGGATCTCCTTTGTTTCTCCCTCTCTCTCCTCTTTTCTGAAGAAAACCTTCTGACCCCTCTTAGGTTTTTTTTTCATTCTCTCCTCCTTTCCAACAAGGCAACACATGTATATATAGGGAACAAATTAGGGTTAACACCAAATTGTCAATAATGTCCCTAAAGCCCATTTTAAAGCCCAAACTAAATAATTAGTTAAGAAAAAATAAAATTTAAATAATTTAAAATAATTAAAATAAACTTAAAATAAAAACTAATAATCCTATTGATTCCTAAAATAAAAAATATTATAAAAGGAACAAAATTTTTCAATATTTTTTTATTTTATGATTTTTTGGATATTTTTATGAATAATTTAGAAAAAAGTGAAAAAAAAAAATAATATTTTAAAAAATGATTTAATTAAAATACGAAAATAATAATTAAATAATAATAAAAAACTATTTTTGTTATTTTTTTAATGAAAGATAGAAAAATTTAGAGTAAAAATAATAAAGAACAAAAAAAGTGACAAAGGTGAGATTTAATTTTTAAAATAGTTAGAAAAAAAGATTTAATTTTAAAAAAGAATTTAGAGGAAAAAAAGATTTAATTTTAAAAAGAAGTTAGAGAAAAAAAGATTTAATTTTAAAAAAGTTAGAAAAAAAAAATTTAGTTTTAAAAAGGTTAGAAAAAAATATTTAATTTTAAAAAAGTTAGAAAAAAAGATTTAATTTTAAAAAGTTAGAAAAAAAAGATTTAATTTTAAAAAGTTAGAAAAAAAAGATTTAAAGTTAGAAAACAAGATTTAGCTTTAAAAATAGTTAGAAAAAAAGATTTAATTTTAAAAAGAGTTAGACAAAAAGATTTAATTTTTAAAAAGAGTTAGAAAAAAAAGATTTAACTTTAAAAGGTAGGAAAAAAAAGATTTAACTTTTAAAATAGTTAGAAAAAAAATATTTAATTTTAAAAAAAAAAGTATTAGATTTTTATTTAAAAAAAAAAGTGTTAGAAATTAATTTAAAAAAGGTTATGAAAAATTTACTCTTTAAAGAAAAGAAAAAAAAGTTAAATTTTAATCTAAATCCTAAAAGTTAGTAAGAAGAGCTTAAAATGACTTAAATAAATAAACTAAATAGAAAAAAAAAAGTTAATAAAAAAACATTAGTAAAGTTATAAAAAAGGTTAATTAAATTATTATTAGTTAAAAAAAATAAGATTTAAAAAAAAAAGGTTAATTTATTAAGTTAATAAGAATTTAAAATAAAAATAAAAAAGAAAGGGTAAAATTTGGGGTATTACAGTTGCCCCTATTTAAATGGCTACACCGGACGATTTGAGTGACAGAGACTCGTGGAATCGTGGTGGAGAGATTTAAATATAGATAACCGAAAATTTTGCCCTTATATGCGACGATATGCAATGCTATGGACAAAACTGGAACGACTTAATGCAGATGATGCCATGACTATGATATGATGCGTATGCTGGAATAATGAATGCGAAAATGCTGACGAAACATGACGACACCGAGACAGACGCCACGAGAAGAAACACACTGGGGAAAATGACGCGCTGAGACACAGTACATCACTGGGGAATTCTAAAAATGATAGTCAACTGGTGCGAATGACCAATTGTCACTTTTAGAAAAGGAACGAGATCCTCGAATGGAGATGGTACCTATGAGACGGCCTCCACTGGGGAATCTAAAAATAAAACTGGATCACGTACGATTGTAAGATCGATTACAGAATGCTGGAGCATTGAGCAAGGAATAACATCCAAGCTTCTGTAAACTACCCCTCGTGACAGGATCAAACGGACTTTTCGGAACTCCGTAGCAAATATACAGGGTAAAGACCGACTGTATGCCAAAATAAATGGACTTTGATGGGAATTGCCCTGATAAGCTTCTCGAGGGAGAACTGTCACTTATCGTTGGAAGGGACTTATGTGCAAAAAATGGATAAGCACTCAAATAAAGAGGCTGCTGCTTATCTGATAAATAAATCTTCTCGCATTTAAGGTCGGCGCCTGGAATACGATTCTGATTCTTCTCTTACTGAAGGATAAATAAACTTCTTCATGCTTCAGAATCGTGCTCTCCTGAACATGAAAAGGGTAAACTGAACTTCCTCATACTTCAGGATCGTGCTCTCCTGAATATGAAACTGGATGACTGAATATACTCATATTTCAGAATCGTGCTCTCCTGAATATGAAACTGGATGACTGAATTTACTCATATTTCAGAATCGTGCTCTCCTGAATATGAAACTGGATGACTGAATTTCTTCATATTTCAGAATCGTGCTCTCCTGAATATGATTTGGTTGTAAATGAATTTTTCCATACTTCAGAATCGTGCTCTCCTGAATATGAAACTGGATAATCGAACTTCCTCATAACTCAGAATCGTGCTCTCCTGAATATGATTCGGCTCCTGAAATTTCTTCATTCTTCAGAATCGTGCTCTCCTGAAAAACGGCCAACTGAACTTCCTCATAACTCAGAATCGTGCTCTCCTGAATATGATTCCGTTCCTTCTTTTACTAAAGGATAAATGAACTTCTTCATAACTCAGAATCGTGCTCTTCTGAATATGATTTCGCTCAAACCTTCTCGTAACTCAAGATCGTGCTCTCCTGAATACGAATTGGTTCGTACCTCAAGACGGCAGGTAAATGGAAGCCCAACTGCTCCATGGAGATGGCCATTTGCTGCGAGTCATAACGAGGATATGATCGACTTCTTAGGTGAGAAATGTCGTGTGTTGATGCTGTAAGATGTAAAGTGTAAAGGGTTGTAACATGTAGGATTGTAAAGTGTTTTACTGATAGATTTTCCAGGCGTGAACTGGCGTGTATCTGTAAAGGATTGTAGTTGATTTTCTTGAAAGATAGTGCAAAATAAATGCACGTCCGGGTACGGTGATAAACTTCTCAAGCGAGATAGTCGCGTATCTGTCATGGTATGGTGAAAATCTTAGATGGTGCAAAATAAATGCACGTCCGGTTGGGCTTGACGACCGACAAGACTGAGATTCAATCTAGGATCGAGCTAGAAAGAAGACTGGTAATCAAGACTCCATCGAGGGGATGATCTCGAAGGGTAAATATCTAATCCTGGCGAGGAAAGATAGCTGAAGTAACCGTCATCCACGAGGATCGAGCTCCGTGGGGAAACTGGAAACAAGTAAGTATTTTATGCTTAGGGCTGACAATCTATTTGGAGAGAATGGACGAACCCAGTTACTCGGCGGTAACAACCAAATGATGGTGAAACACAATGAACCTGTGAATGCTAAGGCATATGTTAATGCATATGTTAATGTGAATGTATGTTGATGTCTATGTATGTAAATATGCAGGATGTTATGAAATGAGTATGTAATGAGTATGTAATGAATATGTAATGAATATGTAATGAATATGTAATGAATATGTAATGAAATAGGCATGTGATGCTTATGCCCTTGCGTATGCTGACGAAACAGACTAGAGATGGGACGAGAGATGAAATAAACATCTCGACGGAGATACCCTGCGTTCTCTGCAACCAATACGTCAATCATGGGTAAGAAGGATCAATGGTAGAACCAAGTCTGGTTTTAAAGTTCTGAATTCTCTGAGGAGAAGGTAATCTGCTTGGGTGTACAGTATCACGTCTTCACATGGGGAGAAGAAAACCTGGGGGACACTTTTGAGTTACCCAAGAAAAAGTTGTCAGCTTATAGTCTCGCTGGGGACTGTGATGAGGCAATAGCTTGGGAGCCTGTTGCAACACTGAGATTTACTGGGGAACGAAGGCCGCCGTGAGTAAAATCCATCGGGTGCATGAAGAAAGTTGTGGAACCACATGGTTTTGATCTTGAAGGACCTTATAGTAGTCGCCATTTGTTTCCTTTAAAAACATGGTGCCCCAGGATACTTGCGTTGCGAGGTAGGGTCATCTCAAGAGGATTTTATAGAGAACACCGAGTCCGGTTGCCCCATTGTTCTCAAACTCTTTGAGAGATTCGTCAGGTCTCGACGTAACTGGCACAAATTAATCGTGTTACGACGAAATCTTTGGGAAATAGCTCTTTAAGAATGTCAGACTCGCGTTGGTAAGCGAACTGGGAAACTGCCTGCCCCTGTTTAGCAGGATCATCAAGTTCCACGGGTTATGTCCATATGTAAATCTCTAAGATATCAAGCAAAGTCGTCATGCCTGAAATGCCTATCCTGAGCTTGTCAATGTACGCATATATTTGTCCTGAATTTTTGTTTTGAAAAAAGATATCGCGATAACTTGTGACCGAAATCACTAGTCAGGATATAAGTTTTAATTATAATGCCAACATGAATTTTTTCTGAGCATAGCTCGTAGGAGTCAGGAAACGTGATCTTGTCAAGTATGCTTTCAACCGAAGTCCTACTTCAATTAGGTCTTTTAAAGGTTGTATCGTGGCTCGGTTCACGGTTTAAGAAACAAAGGATAAAGGCTCAAAGTTATATTTGTACCCACCCATTCTTCGTGATGTTCTCCCATCCTAATTCAGTTAACCGGATACGAACGCTCGTATCTCAAGCGGATTTGCTATGGTCGAGAACTTATCAAGGCTTTGGACATGGCAGTCACTCACCTATTTCTTTTGGCAATTGGTCACACGACCTTGTTCTTTATAGGGGTTATTTATTGTACCCTCTTGTTTGGCTTTTATTCCCTAACTTTTTCCTGGACGACGTCTTTTGATCTGACTTTGGAGTCCAGCGGGATGCCCCAGTTTTGCCTAAGTCTCCTTCATAGGTTTTGACTTAGCGGGCTCTTATTTTTTTGAATATTCTTTTATGCACAAGTCGTGTAAATCTTTTGAAAGGCTCGTGACTGCCCCACTCCTTAGGTAACCGAGGGATAGCCATTGTATTGGACTTCTTAAGATGCTAAGGATAAATTCTCGAAGGTTTGCTCTTCCTTTTTGAGGATCTAAGCGCTCGACCGGTTTAACTGAAACCTACCCTGCCCCAGGTTAGGATGAAGGTTCTTAAAAGAAAGAAAAACTCCTACTTCAAGGCTCAAAGAGGTTAACGAGGGATTATCATCCTTATATCTCCAGTGTTTGGGATTTGAAACAATGCCTTACATCATCAGCGGGTTTCAATCGAAGCATACGACAAAAGATTTGACGTTTCTGGTTCATCATCCTCCCCCCAATTCTCCATCAGAACAAGAGATCGGGTAAAGTTGGCATTATAATTTATGAAAACGTTTTTGAATGAGTGAAGCGAATGGATTTATTCAAGACAAACATATGTGTTGCATCAAAGATAAACAAGTTCGTGCATGCTAAATATGCTTAATCAAAGAGAAATGCATATAAATAAACAAATGAACTGTCGGAAAAATCCTTCTAAATGTTTATGAAATCTTGCATTCAAGAGTAACAGTTTCCTTTGGCGGAGCCTCAATGGAAAGGACGTCTGGTTCATGATCACTGTGAGTCGTCATGGCTTACCCCAGTTATGCTGGTCACATCTTCAACAGTTTTCAGTCGTTGCTTCAAAATAAATTTCCCAGATCCTTTGTTGATCCCGGTCATATCACCTTGAGGGTTACTGAAATGAAGCGGGCTAGGCCTTTGAATAATGACTGGATTCGGCTGATAGGCGTAGCATGCTTTGCAGAATTTGCACTTGACGAGTGAGGAACCCCGAAAGGAGTCTCGATCTTCAGCTGAGCATCGCCAAAAGACAACTTCTTCGTTTCTAGCAAATTTCTGACAACTTTCTTAAGAGCATAGCAATTCTCTAGATCATGGTCGGGCGCACCCTCATGAAATAAAAAATGAGCGGTAGCGTTGTAACTTGCAGGTAACGGATTAGACGGAGGACCCAAAGCACGGGTGATAATCAGACCTTGTTGTACCAAGTGGGGGTATAACTCAGTAAAAATCATCGGGATCGGCGGACAAGGTTTATACGTTCTTCTGTTTGGCATATTCTGGCGAGGAGCCGGACTCTTTGGCTGTTGAGGAGCAGGAGTATTGGGTGCCTGTAGGTAGTTGACAGGAGGCGGATAAACAGGAGGTTGTTGCATAGGTTGATACATGGGAACCTGTTGACTGAAAGAAGGTGTAATAGCTGCCACATAGGGTTGTTGAGCATATTGGACCGGGTACCCTTGAGGTTGAGCATAACCTTGCAGATGCCGATAAAAGCGTTCCCTTGGTTTACCAGAGGATATAGCATTAGTCTCACTCTCCTTCTTTTTCTGGGAGCTATAAGGAGGTTTCTTCGGCTGATCCTTAGAAGCGCCATGATTATTTGTCATTTTACCACTCTTCATACCCAATTCAATCTTGACACCCACAGCAACGATGTCGGAGAAATTTGAAGTCACATTACCCACCATTCTCTCGTAAAATTCTGGACGGACTGTGTCGACAAACCAATCAGCTAACTCTTTCTCGGTCAAAGGAGGTTCTACCTGCGAAGCAGTTTCTCTCCACCTTTGAGCATACTCTTTGAATGACTCAGAATTCTTTTGTGACATACTCAGCAATTGTCTTCTGTCAGGAGCCAGATCCATATTGTACTTGTAGTGTTTGATGAAAGCGTCAGATAAATCCTGGAAACTCTTAATGCGAGACTGGTCTAAAGTTAAATACCACTTGGAAGAAGCACCCTTCAAACTGTCTTGGAAGCAATGAATCATCAGTTTATCATTCTCAACATGGGCAGCCATTTTGCGATAATACATGATCAGATGACTCTTAGGACAGGTGGCACCTTCATAACGATCGAAGTTCGGAGTTTTGAACTTCGGGGGAATAACCAAACCTGAAACCAAACAAACATCCCTTGCAGCAGTCCCAAAAATTTGATCACCCTCTACCTTTTTCAATCTCTGGACGATAGTGTTTACTTCCTCACGAAGCTTATCATGTTTCTCATAACCCTCAACATTCTCATCAAGATTATCAAAAGCTGTCTCATTGAAGTACGGTTGCGCACGAGTGTGTACAACAGGTGGTGCAAAGATAGGAGCCCCCCTAGAAACTTCAGAAAACAAAGGCACGGCTTGCTGAACAGGTTGATTAATCGGAACAGTGGCTTGAGGAGGCACAAAACCTGGAGCAAGACCATAAGGTGGGTCCCCTGCTACGGTCACACTTGGTGGAGGGTCCACAGTAACGCCGGTAATCTCAGAAACAACAGTGGGCTGGGTATCCATCTTAGCATTCATGACATGTAACAATTCCATCATACGCCTCATACCCCCTCGAAGGTCTTCGAGTTCATTGCTAAGGCGATCAATCTCTTTTGCCTGATCCTCCATTCTTTTCCGAGTTTGAGCTCTGGTGTTGTATTGGTGCCGAGAACTCAGGGTGACGAAACTGGAAGGTGAGAGAACCGAGTGTGAGAAATCGGGAGACACATGTAATGCAAAAGTATGATGCTAAAATGTGAATGTAAATGAAGATTTCATGGAATTCAAAACATTTACTAATGCCGTGGGGTACCAAGGAAATCTTTTCCTTGTTTTTTCATTTTATATTTTTTTTTTTTATTTATGGTATCCCGCGATATCCATAAATGATGTTTGAGCTCCATGAAATACAATGCAATGAGATGCTTTATGGATGCAATGCATGAAAACACACAAAGTCCTAGGTTAAAAGCTTGCATGAGGTTCAAAGGCAAATACCCTCCCCTGAAGTTAGATGGTTCATCCTGTCCTACAAAAGTAACCGGGTTCTAAGGGATCTCAATATCATTGATCCTTCACAAGGGTGGTTGTTCAGAAGGCAACTTACTTGCCAACCAAAACCCTCCAAGTTTAAGATCTCAATGAGCGTAGTATCGAGTGTCAACCAACTTTAGTCTGCACCAAAGCCGGTTACCTCACTACTTTCTAAAGGCCAAGATGAGTTAACTAGGGTTCTAAAAGTCAGTTAGTGCATTGACGACGTATGGCAGCCTCAATATTATCCTCAACTTGACTTAAGGAATATAAGCACCAACCAAGAAGTCGCACTAACCATGGCCACCAGATCAACCGTATCGATATACGTCGTACAGTTTCCTTGGTCTATTGCCATTTACCTAAGGTACACTAGATCCGGGTTAGGACCTATCTCACAGCACAAGGAACAGTCCCACAATCAAAGCGCAAATATATACATGCAAATGAATAATAACACAGATAGTAATAAATATGAACAGGTTAGGGATAACCCTCAAAAGTTAGGAGTTCCCCAGTGAAGTCGCCATTTACTGTTGCGGTGGAAATAAGATCACAAACTATTAATGAGTTTGAATCGCAATTCAATTCACAACCGCTCTTTGATTTATCCGAAGGAAAAGGTCAAAAGAGGGAAAACCTATTTTTGCATCGTAAACACAATGCGGGGAAAGATCTAGGGTTCGGGGGTTGGTTAAATTTAGGGAAGGTATTAGCACCCTAAACTTCTGTAGTACTCTACAGGAACCTTTTGTTCAGACGTTTACTATTTGCTTTATTCATTTGCTTAAGGTATATGTACATAAGATTAAAAGTGAGAAAGGAGACCTAAGGGGTTAATTCTAAGTTTACTCGGCAAGACATCACATCTTGTGCCTACGTATCCTTACGGGAGTGGAATCAGAGTAATCGTAGTTCCCCTCAAAAGGGAGGTTAGAGACTTCTTGACTGTGGTCAAGGTCTCAATGGGGAATAAACATGTCTTAAGGACACGCTTACGCGGAGTGTAGAAACTCCAAATCTCTACGTTGAATTGTTAAGTGAATTAGGGTTAGGTTAGGTTAGGGATTCCACGGCGGGAAACCCTAAAATGAGCGCGGCGGCTCTTTGACCTAATGCTAGGGGTAAAATTGTAATCTTGCCTACGGCGAGGCATTTGTGAAAATTTAGGGTTGAAAAGGTGTAAGGGTTGAAAATGTGAGGACTATTGACACGGCGGTCAAACGGCTAGACCTAATTCCTTCGGAGGATAAAACTGTAAAAAAAATGTGAAAATATGACAAATCATTATATGGAGGAATAATTAAGGTACAAAAATAAGAAAAGTAATAAAGGCAGAGGGTATAAAGAAACAAAGAAACATTTTTGAAAACATGAAGAATATGAAAATATGTAATGACACTTAGAATGAAGTGAGGGAGGAAAATAGTGTGGGGCTGTGGCCACCACAAGCACATCTCAACCTCAAGCATGCAAATGAAATGCAGGAATAAAGAAAATAAAAGGTACACAAAATGACACGGCAAACATAAGGAGTTCCTTACGAAAAGGTTTTAATTTTTTAATATTTTAATTATGTAAAAAAATGTTTTAATTTTTTTAATATTTTAATTATATATATAAAAAGGTTTTAATTTTAAAATGGAATTACTTAGTTAAAAAAAATTTAAGTTTAAATTATAAAAAAAATGTTAAGTTTAAATTATATATAAAAAAAAAATGTTTTTGGGAACAAAAAGGTTTTTTTAGAAAAAAATGTTTACGGGAACAAAAAAAGGCTTTTTTTGGAAAAAAAATGTTTACGGGAACAAAAAAAGGTTTTTTTTTGGGAAAAAATGTTTACGGGAACAATTGGGAAAAAAAAAGGTTTTTTTTTGGAAAAAATATTTACGGGAACAAAAAAGGTTTTTTTTGGGAAAAAATGTTTTAGTTTTAATAAAAAAGGTTTTGATTTTGAAAAAGGTTTTGATAAAAAAAATAACAATAGAATTGCAAATGCAAACAGACAATTAATGGACATGCAAACAATCCTATACGACACAATCATGGTTCATACAGATCAAAATCTACGGATCTAAACAACAATGAAGGTTAACATGGCAAGGATGCAAATAAATATGAAAAATGCAAAGGATTTAGTAATTTAACGGACCTAAACACATTAACATGGCAAAATATGCACATAAACATGAAAAGGCAAAAGGTTTAGTAATTTAACCTACGAAGCGGAGGTTTGCTTCGGTAAATGTGAAAAAGGTTTGAATAAGGGAACACTGGAGAGCTCCAATCCTTCTAACGAGTTGTGGGAACGACCGCCTTTCTTCTCTGGGGATCTCCTTTGTTTCTCCCTCTCTCTCCTCTTTTCTGAAGAAAACCTTCTGACCCCTCTTAGGTTTTTTTTTTCATTCTCTCCTCCTTTCCAACAAGGCAACACATGTATATATAGGGAACAAATTAGGGTTAACACCAAATTGTCAATAATGTCCCTAAAGCCCATTTTAAAGCCCAAACTAAATAATTAGTTAAGAAAAAATAAAATTTAAATAATTTAAAATAATTAAAATAAACTTAAAATAAAAACTAATAATCCTATTGATTCCTAAAATAAAAAATATTATAAAAGGAACAAAATTTTTCAATATTTTTTTATTTTATGATTTTTTGGATATTTTTATGAATAATTTAGAAAAAAGTGAAAAAAAAAAATAATATTTTAAAAAATGATTTAATTAAAATACGAAAATAATAATTAAATAATAATAAAAAACTATTTTTGTTATTTTTTTAATGAAAGATAGAAAAATTTAGAGTAAAAATAATAAAGAACAAAAAAAGTGACAAAGGTGAGATTTAATTTTTAAAATAGTTAGAAAAAAAGATTTAATTTTAAAAAAGAATTTAGAGGAAAAAAAGATTTAATTTTAAAAAGAAGTTAGAGAAAAAAAGATTTAATTTTAAAAAAGTTAGAAAAAAAAAATTTAGTTTTAAAAAGGTTAGAAAAAAATATTTAATTTTAAAAAAGTTAGAAAAAAAGATTTAATTTTAAAAAGTTAGAAAAAAAAGATTTAATTTTAAAAAGTTAGAAAAAAAAGATTTAAAGTTAGAAAACAAGATTTAGCTTTAAAAATAGTTAGAAAAAAAGATTTAATTTTAAAAAGAGTTAGACAAAAAGATTTAATTTTTAAAAAGAGTTAGAAAAAAAAGATTTAACTTTAAAAGGTAGGAAAAAAAAAGATTTAACTTTTAAAATAGTTAGAAAAAAAATATTTAATTTTAAAAAAAAAAGTATTAGATTTTTATTTAAAAAAAAAAAGTGTTAGAAATTAATTTAAAAAAGGTTATGAAAAATTTACTCTTTAAAGAAAAGAAAAAAAAGTTAAATTTTAATCTAAATCCTAAAAGTTAGTAAGAAGAGCTTAAAATGACTTAAATAAATAAACTAAATAGAAAAAAAAAAGTTAATAAAAAAACATTAGTAAAGTTATAAAAAAGGTTAATTAAATTATTATTAGTTAAAAAAAATAAGATTTAAAAAAAAAGGTTAATTTATTAAGTTAATAAGAATTTAAAATAAAAATAAAAAAGAAAGGGTAAAATTTGGGGTATTACAGAGGGGATCTTTAAAATGGTCATTGGTTCGATCCCGAACAATAATTTTTTTTATATTTTCAAAACTAGTGTCACTTACCTCTCGGTTTATGGCTAAAACTGAGGGAAAAGATGATTTTTTTTTAATATTCATTACATTGTTTACATAAAATATTAATAAATTAATTTGTTTACAAAATACATTATTTACATAAAATATTAAAGTAAAACATATAACAATTTTTGAATCTGATTAATCGTCATCGCTGTCGGTGAACATCAAATGTTGAATATCTTGGTGAAAAATAAATGTTGGATACTCGTTTTATTGAATCTTGGGAAAGATCAAATGTTGGGTATTTTATATATTTGTTTCTGATATAAAACAAAAAAAAGGTAGATAAATAAAATAAAATTGTGTTATATGATTATTTGAGAACACAAACCTTGAACTCAAATAATTTTTTACACTTGCAATCCATCATTGAGAACTTTTTCAAACTTCTTTAAGTGTCAAAGTTTTCATGTCAAATGTTTCATTATCAATTTTTAATATTCATAATTCTTTTATAATCTATTTTAAGTTTCATGCGGATCACTAATGGTAGTGTCTTGAGCGTTAATACTCATTAAATGTACGACAAAGATTTGTTTAAGGACGATGAAGAAACTCAATAAACACGCTTATATTTTTCATCAGTTATTACTCAAAACTGAGGTAAAATGTATTTCTTTTTTAATAAAAAGTAAAATAAAATATGTTTCATACCAAGCACCACATACTTCTCAGTTTCTGTAAAAATCTGAGGGGAGTAAGTTTTTTTTAATAATATTGTTTATATAGAATATTATAATACATTGTTTAAAGAAATCCATATTTTAATAATGGATTATTGGAGAAAAACAAATATTTTCATGTTATTCTCGGAGAACAAATATTTGTTGTTATCCATTTTTTGTTTTATATCCCTTGTGCTCATTCTTTTTAGGTTTAATAGATTGTATGCATCGAATTTCTGATAACTTATTTGTTCCAATCATGCATAAATTTTTTTCTGCACTTGCAATCCATCCTAGAGATCTGCTCAAAGATTTCATTATCTTTAGCAAATGTTATCATGAAAAATCCTTTAACAAAAAAGAGAATAAGATATATAGTGGTGGATGTAGAGAGTTTTTTAGGGATTGATGTGTTGCCAATATCTTGAGCGTTAGTTTAAATAACAACTTTTTCCTCGGATTTATAAAATTCAAGGTAATATATTACTTGCAAAAAATGATGAATGATAAAAAAATTGAATGTCTTATTTTCTTTTCAAAATTTTTGCCATTCACTATTTTTTGTACTAAAATTGCTTGCAATTTACAACATGTTTAGGAATAAAATTTTCAATATTGTCAACTGAGAAAAACAATAAATTATAGAGTGTTTTCTTTTATTGACAACATTGAAAGGTTATTCCAAAAATACAACAACAACATCAACACCATTATGTAAGATAAATTGCAATAGTAGAAAAATGTTATGTTCAAAATAGAAGAACATTGAAGATTTGTTTGCCTTTCAATCCATCCCAAAGAATGATGCGTACATATTTGGAGCGGCTACATATAATTTAGCTTTAGGGTAGAATCTGATGGACGAGTACTTTTATAGTAAAATCTAATTTTCTAATCAACTGTTTAACAATTTAACAGTTGTCCCATTAATCAATTAACATACTTTGAAAATCATTAAAGATAATGAGGGTAGTAATCCTTTCATACTCACTCTTAATGACGATAATCTCTCGAATCCTAAAAGGTACGTTGTTCTTATCATTATCGAGTATTGCACAATATAATAACATGTTACAATTTTGTATCTATCTCTTAAACAAATCCATTAGTGAATACCTTTGTCCATGAATCCCTAATGTCTCTAGAGACAATATCCAATATATGTTTTATAACATTAATTCATACGGATACTGTTGGAAATTCACCTCACACCCTATGAAGAATTCTCTTCAATCTTGATCTCAAGATTGATGAACAAACCCACTATATAATAATGATGGTAATAACAAGTAATTATTAAGAACAACAAAAGAGAAGAAGAATAACAAACAAGAAAGAGAAGAATGAGAGAAGAAGTATTTGGAGAGAATGTGTTACCCACAACTGTGAGATTTCTTATTGAACTTTCACTTGCTAACTGCAACTGTGAAATCTGTTCTGTTGTGATGTAGAATACAAAGCAAGACACCCTATTTATAGTTTTAGGTTTACACTAGCCCAAAACATAAAAGGCCCAAAATATTCTAAATCAAATCTAATCATATGATATCTAATCATATCATATCAAATTAATCATATGATATCAAATCAAATCTATTTACACAATGAATTATATTTAACACACCACCTAATTCATTATGTCTAAACTGTCTACATTCATCATGGCCCACTTCACGTCCATCTGACATGTGTGCCAGTTGTTCATATTTGCTAGACCAACAACCAACCTGATTGTTTCGATTCTAGCAACAGGTGTGAATACTTCATCGAAGTCGATTCCTTCCTTCTGAAGAAATCCTTTCGCCACAAGTCTCGTCTTGTGTCGAGTTACTTCTCCTTTAGGATTTACCTTTACCTTGTAAACCCACTTCACATCAATTGCCTTCTTGGCTTGCGGCAATTCGACAAGTGACCAGGTATCATTGACTTCGATGGACTCCAACTCTTCAGTCATTGCTTTCATCCACTTCGAATCTTTTAATGCCTCAGCTGCATTGACTGGTTCGACATCTGCGTAGAAAGCATAATGTACCAGCTCACCCTCTTCATCGACTACATCATCTGATGTGATTACACATTCTTGCAACCTTGCAGGCGTGTGTCTTGTTCGTCGAGGTCTGTTTGAACCTGCTTCATCTGCAACTGGTTCCTGTCGAACTTCTATTTCGAATTCAGTGGTGGTTCTTCACAAGATATTCTCACTAAATCCTTCTTGGCATTCTCGGTCCAATCCCATTCTTTAAGCTCATCTATGATCACGTTTCTGCTGATCACTACTTGTTTATTCACTGGGTCGAACAGCTTGTAACCTCCTGTCGAATGATATCCTATCAAGATCATCTGATTCGACTTATCATCAAGCTTCCTTCTCAACTGTGTTAAGTATTAACAAGTGTGAGTAGGGTGGATAATAGTCCCACATTGGATAGAAATGTGGTGACTTGAGCATTTATAAGTGAGAGAACCCATACACCTATCACCTTAAGGTTTTGGGTGAGCATGTGGTATGTCTCTCACAAAGGTTGCTCTAGAAAAAAGTCCCACTATGTTCAATGCTCCCTAGTTGAAAGTCCAACAGTGGTATCATGAGCCTTTGGTTCGAATAAAGGGAACGACTTACTTGTATCGAAAGTATCCCCATAGGTCGTGGGTTCGGTACAAGGGTGCAATTGCACAGTTAAAGTTTCCGCTTAAGGGAGAGCATTGGGATAGACTCACACTTGAGGGAGAGTGTTAAGTATTAACAAGTGTGAGTAGGGTGGATAATAGTCCCACATTGGATAGAAATATGGTGACTTGAGCATTTATAAGTGAGAGAACCCATACACCTATCACCTTAAGGTTTTGGGTGAGTATGTGGTGTGTCTCTCACAAAGGTTGCTCTAGAAAAAAGTCCCACTATGTTTAATGCTCCCTAGTTGAAAGTCCAACAAACTGATCTGGCACATGTCTATGTGTTATAGATCCAAACACCTTTAAGTGACTGAGACTAGGCTTGACACCAGACCAACATTCTTCTGGTGTGATTCCTTCAAGCTTCTTCGTCGGACATCTGTTCAATATATATGTTGATGTCGAAAGTGCTTCTCCCCATAATTCTTTGGGTATATGCTTTCCATTCAACATACTTCTCACCATATTCATGATGGTTCTGTTCTTGCGTTCTGCAATCCCATTTTGCTGTGGAGTGTAGGGTGGCACCACCTCATGTACAATCCCTTCTTTTACACATAGTGTATCGAACTCTTTCGACACATACTCTCCACCACCATCAGTCCTCAGAATTTTCAGCTTTCGACCACTTTGTCTTTCGACCATGGACTTGAATCTGGAAAATACCTCAATCACATCACTTTTCTTCTTGATGAGGTAAGTCCACAGCTTTCGACTGTAATCATCTATAAACGTGACAAAGTATTTATTGCCACCAATCGAATCCACCTGGATTGGACCACATACATCAGAGTATATGACTTCAAGTATTGCCTTCGACTTCCTTCCTGCATCCTTGCTGAAGCTATTCTTGTGTTGTTTCGACTGAACACACTCCTCACAGACTTCACTTGGAATGTCGATTTATGGTAATCTTGAAACCATATTTCTTTTCTTCAGTTCTCTGATGTCATTAACGTTGAGATGGCCTAGTCAAAAATGCCATAACCACTCATCTCTGCTGGCTGCAGTTGCTAGACATCTGTGCTCCATCAAATTGAGTCCAATCTTGAAGGTCCTATTCTGAGACATTGGAGCCTTCAAGATTAATCTACCACCTACATCGAGAACTCTCATCATCTTGTCTTCGACAACTACTTTGTAGTTCTTTTCGACAAGCTGCCCTATGCTGAGCAAATTACTCTTCATGCCTGGTATGTACAACACATTGGAAATTGTTGACCTTTTGCCATCTTTCCTCATAATCAGAACATCACCAACACCTTCGGCTGCTAGAGTGTTGTCATTTGCAAACTTCACGGTGTTCTTCGACGAGGGCTTCATGTTGACAAACCAATCTTTCCTTCCAGTCATGTGTGATGAGCATCCTGAGTCCAAGTACCACTGATCTTGGAATCTTTCTTCATCTTTTGTTGTGACCATTAGCAACGTTTCTTCTTCTTCATGTTTCGCCAGCTTTGCATCAGTTTCTTGATTTCTCTTCCTTTCTGGACAATCACTAGCATAATGACCATACTTCTGGCAATGGAAACACTGAATGTGGTTTTTGTCTGGCTTTCGACCGCCACCTCTTCCTTTACCTGCAACACCACCTCTTTGTTTGCCTTGGTTCCAAGGTTTCTTTTGATTCGACTGGTTTCCTCCTTTGTTGCCATTCCAGCTACCTTTGCCTTTTCTTTCCTTTTCTGACTGCGCCTGCAAAGCCATATCTTTCGAATTTCCTGCAGCTCTCTCAACCATCCTCTGTTCATGAGACTCAAGAGTCCCTTGAAGCTCTTCCTTCGTCAATACTGATAGATTTTTCGACTCTTCTATGGCAACTACCACGTGGTCGAATTTTGGAGCCAACGATCTCAAAATCTTTTGAGACAACTGCTTTCGTCGTTAGCGCTTCTCCACATACTTTGATTTGATTCACCAACTTCGTAACTCTGGTGAAGAAATCTGTAATGCTTTCTTTGTCTTCCATCTGAAGCAAATCATAGGTTCTCTTGTGAGTTTGTAACCTCACCTCTTTCACCTTCTCTGCGCCTCCAAACGACTTTTCAAGAATCTCCCATGCTTCTTTTGTTGAATCAACATCACTAACCTTTTCAAAGTTATCAGGATCGACACACTGATGAATTATAAAGAGTGCTTTATAATCCTTCTTCTTCAATTCTTTGTGCGCAGCCTTTTCCGCCTCCGTTGCGTTCTCCCCAAGCGATGTTACTCCATCTTTCAAGTGATCCCAAAGATCTTGATAACAGAAGATCACCTTAATCTGCTTGCACCAATTCTCATAATTGTCTTTCTTGAGAATTGGCAGGGTCGCTGGAAAGTTTCCGTTCGGATAGTTCATCGCCATCACTATCTTCCTTCCTTGAATCTTTCAACCAGGCTCTGATACCAGATGTTGAAAATTCACCTCACACCCTATGAAGAATTCCCTTCAATCTTGATCTCAAGATTGATGAACAAACCCACTATATGATAATGATGGTAATAACAAGTAATTATTAAGAACAACAAAAGAGAAGAAGAATAACAAACAAGAAAGAGAAGAATGAGAGAAGAAGTATTTGGAGAGAATGTGTTACCCACAACTGTGAGATTTCTTATTGAACTTTCACTTGCTAACTGCAACTGTGAAATCTGTTCTGTTGTGATGTAGAATACAAAGCAAGGCACCCTATTTATAGTTTTAGGTTTACACTAGCCCAAAACATAAAAGGTCCAAAATATTCTAAATCAAATCTAATCATATGATATCTAATCATATCATATCAAATTAATCATATGATATCAAATCAAATCTGTTTACACAATGAATTATATTTAACAGATACTTGTTTGGTTATCTCCGTGTCTACAAATAATTTGTGTATAGTGATTAATACATTAGCAAAATTTTAAAGACGGTTAATTCCACTTATGTATAGAAAAATATATTTTTTTTTTACTTTTTATTGCTTTAATTACGACACATAAGATAGTATCCCTCAATAGCTATACATATTGAAAAAAAATCAAATATAAATAAAATTTATTCAAAAGTAAAGTTAACATTTTACTATTACAAAGAACACCACTTATTTTCTAGTAATTTCTTTCATCCTTGAATCAAGACTATAGTGAGCATAGCATAATTACACAATTTTTATTGAGACAAATAATTATTAGTTGTCAATGACAACTACATAAACATCCAAAAGAATTAGTAATAGATAAAAAATTGAGTATTAAATAAAAGAAATAACAAATCGTATATACTTACAAATTGAGAAATGGTTCTAGGTAAGAATCTATTTTCTCTTGAATCAACTTATTTTGTTTGTATGCTTGGATATCATTTGATGAATCTTGAGAAAATTGAATATGCAATGGATCCAACAAACCATAATTTTCTAAATCTCTTTGTGCGCAAAACCGGTGTTGTCCCTAAATGATGTTAACCCAAAATTTGACATTAAAAGTATTTGAGGACAATGAATATATATTGAAATCATCATAAAAGTTGTACTTACATGCACTATAATTGAAGTATGATTATGTTAAGAGCCAGAAATATCTAGGGGGTTCAGAACTTTGGGAATAAGAGCCAAAAATATCTTGGGGGTTCAGAAATTTGGGAATAAGAGCCAGAAATGACGCAGAACAAGCTTTTGTGAGTCTTGCCTTCTTGTGGAAATCTCGCAAGAAAAACATAACGTCCTCCTTTAAAAAATCCCACCCTTTTTTGAAAAATTCCAAGGTGAAACCGTATGGCCCAACACTCTTCTCACCGTTACATTCCTAAACAGCAGCCTTGATCTCTTCTTCCGTAAACTCACTCTCCAAGAACCTTCTATCCACAACGTTCAGACTATTGAAACGCACTCCACATGGAACCGGTCTTTCTACATTACTATCATAAAAGAAATTCTCAAAATAACTCTTAATCTCAATTTTGACCCTTTTAACATCCTCCTCAACTTGGTCTTCAACATTCTTCACCATGATGAAATTTCTCCGTTGACGCTCCTTTATGGAATTATGAAAGAAATGAGAGTTACTATCCCCCTCTTTCAGCCACAATTGTCTCAACTTATTCCTTAACAAATCTTCTTTCAGGTCCATCTTCACCCACATATCACATTGTCTTATCCACTGCACAGAAATGTTCCACAATGAAATCAAAAGATCAGATAAAAGGAACCTGTCAATATGACTCATTGCATTACCACTACCATTGAACCATACGAATCTACCTCCAACACAAGGAAGATCAACCAACTGCATCTCTTCAATGAAATTATTGAACTCCTTCGCTTTGTTTCTTCTGCACATGAGACATTTACATAGTCTTTCTTCATCAGTGGAAATAGAATTAAAATCCCCCTTATACACCATCCTCCATAACTCTCTTCTATTTAATTTTTATCAGCTCACACCATATTTCGCTTCTAACTTTATCAATGCAAGAGGCATAAACATTAACAAAGTTATATATAGTTCATTTACAATCCATATTAATCCCCACATAACCCACTCCAATAAAACTAAAATTGAGATTGAACATGTTTTTCCTCCAAAGAATCACCATTCCTTCATAAGCCCTTTCCAAATCCATCGACGACCACTCTACCTCCCTATTCCCCCACAAATCCCACGCTCACCGACTGTCAAACTTCTTAGTTTTTGTTTCTTGCAAGAAAAAAACATCAAATTTTCCAAATTGAATTATGAAATTCAATCTCTTCCTCTTAGAAGGGATACCTCCTCCTCTGGTATTGAGAGAAACTAAATCTATTTCTTCCTATTTATAATCTCCTCCATCTTTGCTTTCCCTTCCTTATCCATTCTCTCCATATCTTCTACTAATACAACATGATTTCCCAATTTAGCATTATACAAATTCCCCAACTTGGAAATCGTATCCCATACCACCCTACTCACCTTATGATCAAAATGCTTCGCAGATCTGTTGTTGCCACATACTATATCTGAGTCTGACAGAGATTCACAACATAACACTGCCCCCTGAAAGATTGACCTCCTCTTCTGAAGCCTCAGCCTTTTCAGACACCTTTCTACACGTGACTTCTTTCTTACTCTTTGAATACAGACAAGTGAAATACGAAGGATTGATTATGGCTAGACTTCCCAAATCTCATACCTCCCTCAATTTCTTGTTATTGGTCTTATATATTGAATCAATAATGAGTACAACAAGAAATGTTTTAAACAATTTTATATAATCAGGATAAATCCAAAATATATCTCGAATGGTTTCATCATCCTCACACACTTAGTACCTAGATCCATAATGATTATCGTCTAGAAGCTTCAACAATTGTAGCATTTCAATTTTATCCCCTCTTAATGCCTTACTTTTTCAGGCAAGTACAATGTATACTTGCTTTATATTTAATATATTTTGAGTTCTTTTCCGTTTCAAAGTTGCAAGTACGTTTTTGAGCTGCATCATCTTCATTATCATGTCTGAAACGATTTTCTTCTCTTTAGGCATAAGACAACATGCAATGGGATGATCAACTAACTTGTGGCACATGTCATGATTATGTGTGTCACAAATCACATTAAATCTCCATTTATTAGTTGCCAAAAGGTATCCACACAACTTGAAAGGACACTCACATTTCTTTGAACCGATGTCATCTCTTTTTAAATTTTGGATAAGAATTGTATACTTGTCACTTCTTTCGCATTTCAGTGTCACAAATGCAAGTCTTCTATCTAAACTATTATTTGACCTTCTGATTACACGATGACCCCAATTTGACTGTCTCTATATAGATCCATTGGAGCATATGATCACGAACAACAAATTTTATTGTTCATTTATAAATTGGTTGCCAACATCTACCTTGATATCAACTGACTTGGCATCTGTAAACACAATAGTTTTAGGGACAACACCAGAATATGTAAAACAAATAATGACAAAGAAAATATTCAAAATTTGTCCAAATTGAACTCTGAACTTATCCAAAAATACATTTTTGTATGACTTTCAACTAAAATCAGGAAGTGTAATTTCAGACGCAACATTCGTTTTTTCAAATCAAAAGTCATATTACTGGAAGTAATGAGGAATGAAATACATGTACATTACTTTAAATTCCATGTTCTTTTGCTTCTTTTGATGGGAAAAAATAGAGAAACATTATTTTGAAGTAGAAAAATTGATTCAGTGTTGAAGGAATTTTTGATAGAGTTTGAAAAAGAATGATGTTTTTGATCATGAGTGAACTAACATATTTAAAATGTATTTTATTATAAAAAGGATACATTCAAAAATATATTTTTAAATTCATAAGAGTATTTTTGAATATTTCTCTACCCCATAATAAAAGAAATAATGCCCAAATTTTATATTCGAACCACGAGTAGTAAAACATACTTCTCGTTGTCACTGCATGCATGTGCATGTATATGTTATATATTCTGTTTTTGGCCGGTAGGCCAAATATTCTTTCCAATCTGAAAACTTTAATAATAAGTCCTTTGCTAATCATTACTTCAAAAGAAATACTAATTAATGAGATAATCGCGCATCATATCATTCTCTAATCAATTTTATTTGTCCCCAATCTCAACTTGCGTGATATATCTAACTATGTTTTTTAAAAATATAATCAACATAATGGTTTAGCAGAAAAGGCTACTAATAATGTTCAAGTGATGTTCATAGTTATTTGTTCCATTTGAAAATGAATGTCACTTTTTTAAAGAAATTTTTTTATAAAATAATTTTTATTCTTATATTTTAGTGTATAACTTTTTTTAATTAGTTTTTCTAATGAGTATTATAGAAATTATTTTTAAAGTATTTTATTTTATATTTATGATGGTAGAAATACACCAATAGCAAATACAATTAGTTTAATAATAGTTTCATGTCTTTTGATAATTTTATTATATGTACAAATTAAATAAAAATTAATTTTAAAATGGATTAAATAAAATATTGAGAAAAAATAGACTACTGGCTAGAATAGTATTTTGGAAGGAAATCTTTAATCGATGCATACATATATTGAAAATTTATAATTGTGGGTAGAAAGCATGATTCCATGTAATTCAACTTGAAAGAAGATGCAAAATTTAATCTTAGTTGAGAAAATTACAAAGAATTTTTCTAAATTAACCTCAATTATGCTACCACAACTTGATATTATAAGTTTTTCTCTTAAAACTTCACATGTGTTGTACTTGATCTAATTATGCCTATGAAAACATCAATTAACTTGTATGATTCTAAGTGCATGAGGAGGTCGGAATCTAATGTCAAAGCATTTAATAATTGTAAATTCGGGAATTGTATAATACATGCGCCCCTTGAAAGAAGTAGATGTCATATCGACCAATTATTTAACATGAAGAATGTCTTTATATATCAAAGTCACCTTTACCATTTTGAAATCTTATATCATTTTTTGTGTGCCAAATTTTCCAAAGAAATATTAAGACGAGAGTCATGATCAAATTCAGAAGTTGATAGCTCCAACTTCTACTAGCAAATTTGAATAATCTTTCATAACTAGTTATATTAATGTTCGTGCTAAACAATCACTACATCCAATGCCATAAAAGTAATGTCTACCTACATCTGAGAAATAAGTGATATGCATTTTTCACATCTTGATTATAGAGATAGCACCTCAAAGCTATATGCATTCAGTTGCGGTGAGAATCAGATATCAAACTATTAATTAACTTGAATCACAAATCATGAAGTTCACCACCGAGTTTCGATTTATCCAAAGGAAAGGGTAAAGATCGAAGAAAACCCTAAGTGCGCTATGTAACAACACAACTAAGAGATCTAAGGTTCGGCGGTTGCTTATACCTAGGGAAGGTGTTAGCATTCTAAGTATCTGTAGTACTCTACAGGAACCTCTTGTTAGTATTTGTGTTATGCTAAAGTTTGCTTGCTAAGGAAAAGTGCTAAGGTAAAGACCTAGGGTATATACACTAAGTATGCTTGCCAAGACATCGCATCTCGTGCCTACCTATC